>CAUYLG010064323.1:0-12890 GCA_963573385.1 Cacajao melanocephalus | reverse complement strand
ATGCCATGTTCTCTTGCTGATGAGGAGCTGCAATCCCCTGTAGGAGGAGAGGCATTCTGATTTTGGGTGTTGTCAGCCTTTTTGCACTGGTTTCTTCCCATTTTTGTGGATTTATCCACCTGTCGTCTTTGTAATTGCCGACTTTCCGATTGGATCTGAGTGGATGTTGGGCTTGTTGGTGATGAAGTTTTTCCTGTTTCTTAGTTTTCCTTCGGCGGACGCCCTTTCCCCACAGAGCTAGGCCTTCCCGGGTTCAGCTGTACTTCCTCTGAAACTCTCAGTCCTCAGTGCTTCCAATTGCTGTTCTCCTGGTGGGGATGGGACCAGCCGAGCCCGACTCAAAGGGCGCCCAGTCCCGTATAATCCACATTGAGAAGCGCTGCGCCGCGCCGGCCAAAAGAGTCGCGCTGGTGACCTGTGTGGCTCCTCCACTGGGTAGCTCCCAGTTTGTGGGCAACAGAAATTCGTCTGAAATTGCTGCGTCCACTCGCTCTCGTGCTTTCACTGGGAGCTACAATCCTGGGCTGTTGCTAATCGGCCATCTTGGATCTCTCTCCCTCTAGTTTTGTTTAATGTGACTTTAAGTGTGGAGTTTTGTTTTTTGTTTCTTATTCTGATTGGTGTTTATAGGAAACTTGAAACCTATAGTTTTATATTTTAATCAGTTTTGGAAAATTCTTAGTAATTGTATATTTTATTCTCCATTCAACTGTGCCTCATCTTCTGTTAAATTCATTACTGATGTCGTAATTCCAGTTATTTTTTTTTACAGCTTCCTTTTTTTGGTTTCATGTTCTTTTTTCAAAGTTCTCCTTGTTTTTCATATCTTTGAATGTATTCAACATAGTTATTTTAAAGTCTGTCTGTAATAATTCCATAATCTGGATCCCATTTGGTTCTTACTCTGTTTTCTTTTTTTCTCTTTCATTTCAGTCATGTTATATTTTCTCCTGATGTGCCTGGTTATGATTGAAAAGTGAGATTACAGAAATAATCTCACTGTTTGAATGATGTTCCGTATCTCCAGAGAGGATTAAAGCTTGCTTCTGGCAGGCAGTTAGAGGTCCTAGAATTTCAAAATCCCATTAATCCATTTTGACATAATTTAACAACAGACTTTTATCCCAGTCTACATTCAGTTTATCCTTGGTCTCAGGATATAGCCCCTCAGAGTACCAGCCAAACATTGGAGGCTTACATGGACTTAAGTTGCTTTTCCTTTTATCTCAAAAGGCAGGGTGTCTGTACTTGGTTTTTCAGCTCATTATCCTTTTCTGAAATCAGATACACCTAGGGGCAAGCACTGGGAAATGCTAAACTTGCTTCTCTGCATTTTTTCTTCTACTTTTGTCCAACTTTTCCAGTCTCAACAGAAGTATTGTTTTAATTATGTAGTCTTACTGCCTCTTCTGTTATCACTCATTTTTTATAAGGAAATATTATAGGCTTCAAATATGTTTTTCTGACCTGCTCCCTGAAATATGTTTATATAACTTGAGAGTATTTTTCATGATTATTTTGTTTCCAACTTGTGTTGAGACCCTGAACAATTCATGTGTCCAGTGTATAGGTGTTGTTTACCATGTATTCCTCAGTCTTGCCTTCAGGGCCTTGGACTTTGACAGACCTCAGGGTCTACCCTGAGAGATAAATAGTATCATGCTATGTTATAGACAAGTGTGAGAAAACAGTGCTGTAAATGGTCAGGTTGCACTTTGTTTGGGTTTTTGTTTTGTTTTGTTTTTGTGGGGTTTTTTTGAGTTGAGATTTTACTCTGTTGCCCAGGCTGAAGTGCAGTGGCACACTCATGGCTCACTGCAGCCTCAAACTTCTGAACTCAGGCAGTCCTCCTTTCTCGGCCTTCCAAATTGCTGGGATTACAGGTGGGAGCCATTGGGCCCCCAGCCCATGAAACTGGTTTTAGAGGCCGTGCACAGTTTATCACTTGACTTTATTCATAACTGTTACTTTTATATGGAACACAATATCTCCTAGTGGCTCACTCCCCAAGAGCAGGGTTGAACCATCTGTAGGTATATCAGTTCTTAAAAACAAAATTGGCACTGTGATAAAGAAGGTCCTTCTTTTTGCCCTTCAGGAATACCAGCTTGACTTTTGCTACTTTTATGTACATAATTTAATTTTGAACTTAAAAATTTATTTTCATTCTATAGGAAATGACTCCAAAGTAGATGGTTTAGTAAACTTTGAGAAGTTAAGAATGATTTCCAAGGAAATCCGCCAAGTTGTTCGAATGACTTCTGCTAACATGGACCCAGCCATGATGTTTCGACAGAGGTATGACATTGAAATATATAAAAGTGTTACAGAGTGGCATCAAGGGTGACATAATAATTAAATTTATCATTTATTGATCATACATACTTATTTATTCTACCATTTGTTGCATGCTGTACAAAGTACTTTACATATGTCAGTTTCATGTACGCATTTATCATAACCACCATAACAGGTAGGTAGTATTAGCCTTCTTTTTACATATTAAGAAATTGAATGAAGCTTAGAGCAGTTTTTACGTAATTTGCAAATATTTGTATATGGATAGTTCTGTATTATTTTTCTTTAAAACATCAGCAAACAAATACAAGAAAATTGCTGGTACGCTTCATGTTTTCATCTTGTTTCTAACCTAATTTGTAAAGTATTAGTCTGCCTGTGTCTTTTATTTTTACTGAATATTTTTAATGTTCTATTTCTCTTTAATTCATACTTCATTCCTGTAAACCATTTTTCCTTTTCTCAAATTATAATACTGTTTCATTTGTATATAAGTTTTTATTACATACAAATGAACAGAATTGAAAGTGCAAATTTAATCATACTTCATCTTTACTAAAAATAAAAATTTTATTGTGTTCTGTATTAACGTGATCTTTTAAGAATGCTTTTTAAGGTTCATTTTTAATGTAGTAACAAAGGCTTTCTCAGCTTACCCCAAAGTTGAAACAAAGTATGTTGTTAAGTTGTTTCTAGTAATTTGTACAATTTTCAGGGTGTAAATAGACATTGTAGTTTTAATTTTTGATCTGATTTCTTTTTTGGTCTATGTGTATAGCTTCGGTTCACAGAGACATTAAAAATGAAATAATTTACAGAGGCCAACACAATTTTTATGGCTTAAAAAAATACACTGTGCTAAGGAAACAAAAAATACTTGAGATTAGGTTTGTGCAAAAGTATTTGTGATTTTTGCCATTACTTTTAATGGCAAAAATTGCAATTACTTTTATACCAACACAGTACTTTAAAAACCAGAGTTGGAACTTTCATAACGCAATAGAACCAGTGGTACACTGGGTTTTTTTTATTTCTTTTGTTTAAATTGTTGTTTAGGGGTTTTTGTTTTTGAGACAGGGTCTCACTCCAGATGCCCAGGCTGAAGTGCAGTGGCGCTATCTCGGCTCACTGCAGCCTCAACCTCCTGAGTTCAGGTGACTCTCCCACCTCAGCCTCCCAAGTAGCTGGGGCTACAGATGCGTGCCACTAGTCCACCTAACTTTTTTATTTTTATTTTTTGGTAGAGACAGGATTTCGCTGTGTTGCCCAGGCTGGTCTTGAACTCCTGGACTCAAGCAGTTTACCCGTCTCAGCCTGCCAAAGTGCTGGATTACAGGCTGAGCCACCACACCAGGCCTAGGCATCTTTGTTTTTGCAGGTAGTGGATTTGATGGTTTCTTTGATTTAGAGATCTGCAGAGTATGGAAGGAAGGGGTGTGTCAGATTCCTCTTTCCTGCGCATCCCACTTCTGTACCTTGAGAATCACTACAAGTAATGAAAGATGTCATTGCTTAACAGTGGGGAAGCAGAAAATAGTAAGAACTAGGTACCAAAGCAAAAAAGGGTTTGTTTTTTGTTGCATGTCCTTGTACAGTGGCCCTACCACTTCCTGTTATCTTATATGGACCTCTATTTACTCATACATGTTAACATCCTGGTTCCTGAAGACACGATGAATTTGTGACCCTGCCAGACCGGTTTATAACATATTAAATGTTAGCCATACTTCAGTGATGAGCAAAGGAGAAAAATTGATAAGGAAATTAATAAACATGGCTGTTTTCTTGGGAATGGCCTGGATTTAATAGAATAGGGTTTTGGGGGAAAATAAAAACATCTGTATGAAAGATTGTACTGAATTTTTCCTGAATCAGTTTTGTCAGCCAGTACTAAAGTGTAATACCTTTTTTTAAGCAAACAATGTCCGTTTTGGTGGTATATGAGTATCTAGTTTAGACAAAGTAACCACTTTTAACAGTAATCAATTTGCAGACATAAAAAATAGATTCTTTAGTCAATCAAACAAGAATGTAAAAATATATAGTATTATGAAGATTTTAATGATATGTTTTTACTTAGATTTTAAGTTGTTTTTGCTGGTCAGCATGTCTTACAAGACACCTTGTTAGAGAAATATCTGCACTTAAAAATGAAATTTTATGTTTTTATGTCCCTTGTAATTTTGTTTTATCATTTATATGAGTGGCCCAAAAGTCTTGTTAAAAAGGTGTTGAAAAATTCTGGCTGGGTGCTGTGGCTCATGCCTGTAATCCTAGCACTTTGGGAGGCCACACGGGCGGATCAGGAGGTCAGAAGTACGAGACCAGCCTGACTAACGTGCTGAAACCCCGTCTCTACTAAAAATAGAAAAATTAGCCAGGCATGGTGGCACGTGCCTGTAATCCCAGCTATTCAGGAGGCTGAGGCAGGAGAATCATTTGAACCTATGAGGTGGAGGTTGCATTGAGCTGAGATCGCACCACTGTACTCCAACCTGGGTGACAGAGCAAGACTCTGTCTCAAAAAAAAAAAAAAATTCTATTCCTTTAAGGTCTTTTTCTTTTTTCTTTTTTTTTTTTTTTTTTTTTTTTTTTTGACAAAGTCACACTCTGTCGCCAGGTGCCAGGCTGGAGTGCAGTGGCACAATCTCGGCTCACTGCAACTTCCACCTCCCAGGTTCAAGCAATTCTCCTACCCTAGCCTCCCAAGTAGCTGGGACTACAGGCATATGCCACCACGCCCAGCTAAATTTTGTATTTTTAGTAGAGACGGGGTTTCACCATATTGGCCAGGATGGTCTCAATCTCTTGACCTCGTGATCCTCCCACCTTGGCCTCCCAGAGTGCTGGGATTACAGGCATGAGCCACTGCGCCTGGCCCCTTTAAGGTCTTTTTCAATAAAAACTTGGAATTCAAAATTTATATTATAAGTAAGTAAATGTTTTTCCTTAAGCTTTTTATTTCTATGAATATATACAGTATATACATAACTCATCTTACCCTCCTGCCTTCCATTAAAGTCATTTTACTGTTAAGCTATAATTTTTTCCTGATAAATTTTTTCTGTTCTTTTCTGTCTGCATAGTTTCTCTGACTTTCAACTGTTGTCTTTTTTTCTGTGCTTTCCTATTCAAACACATGCTTCAATGTTTGTGGCTCTTGCTTACAGGAAGAAGAGGTGGCGGAGTCTGGGGTAAGTGTAGAGATGGACGCAACTGGAATGAAGGTTGTGCGACTCTTAACATATACTGCATCCTTTTCCTTAATGCACGCACATAAAATAGCATGCATTCTATTAACCCTGTCAGCCTACATTCCTGACAAATGCCTTCTGCTAACAAGGTGAAAGTAGTGCTAGAACTAGCTATTTTTCCTTTGCTTTTCCACTGTTGATGTCCTATAAGTCCTTTTTAGATTTTAATTAACTAGGTCAGTTAGATGATGACAGTGACAGCGAATATTTGTTATGTACCTGCTATGTGCCATACATTGTTCTAAGCACTGTAAACCAATTATCTTAATTCTACTATTACCTTACAAGGAGATACTGTTCTTTCCATAGTGTAGATGGGAAAGGTTGAGTTGCCTAAAATTTTAGAGTTCATTAATGGTGGCTTCAAACCTAGGTAGTCTGATTCTAGATAGAGTTCACACCACTTTCTTTTATTCAAATGCCACATTTTATAGAAGTAAATATATGTGTATAAAAATGAATGAAACATCTGTTTATGAAGGTTGCATTTTCCATCAGTTTTCCAAAAAGAGGAAGCCCTTATCCAAGCTGTGCTATAAAATTGAACTAGAAGATGATTTTATTTTCTCAGACCCACTAATGCCATGATACTTCCAGCATTGATTGAATTTTGTTTGAAATTTTTACCAGTTTTAATTGAAAACTCCCTTATCTTTAAAGTTGTGATAGAATCAGAAACTGCCACTATTTGTTATTAAAGTAGATTTAGGTCTGCACTTATACACGGCCAAGTGTCTATTTAGAATCATAGAATGTTAAAGATCTTATAAGTCATCTATCTAGTCCTTTCATTTTTAGACGAAGAAAGAGATGTCTTTTGTGGATGAAGGGATTGCATAAGAAGAATTTTGTTATTTTAAGACTTGTAGTGAACCATAAAGTTAGAAGCTTTTATTACATGTACAAAGAATTTTTTTGTGAGCCACCTCCTTTACTCAAGTCTTGTCTCATTTGTGGTCTTGTTTTCTGTTAATGCTTGGTGAACTTGACTTTCCTTCTATTTTTCCTCCCTTCTCTGTGTATTTCCCATGTATTTTCTTCTGGATCATAAATTTATGTCTTGGTCTCTTTTGGTTCTTCTCACTGAAAATGGAAATTGACACCTAGCATTACTACTGTAAAGAAGAATACTTGGACAATATCTTTTAGTGGGCATTGGGTGTGTTTGATGAATGAGTTATGTTAACATGTTTCACTGTTGATTCAGCTATAGGGTTGCATTGTATGATGCCTGCAAACATTAGATATATTTATTTTATATCAGAGCATTTTCTGTTTTCAAAGTAGTTTAGAAAACATTTTATGGTCATTTATCACAATGTTATCATTTATTAGAATTTTGTATCTCCTACATATGTCAAAACCCACTTTTTTTTTTTTGGTTATTAACTAAGATAAAATCGTTAAATATTTGTGTTAAAATTTGTTCCTAAATAGCTGCAACTTGCTTTTACTGCCTTTCTTTGAATTCAAGACATCATCAATTTTTGGGCACATTGTTATTTTATCTACTACTAAGGAAAATCACTGTAGTATCCTATTACCACTGAGAATTTCTACTTTATGCTTATTGAAGGAGTTCTTATAGACTTGGCTATGGGTTTTTATCACAGTGTCAAAATAATCAGTATTTTTATTGATTCACGTAAAAAGGACAATAAAAGCAAAGTAAATTGGTTTGGGCATTCCTAAAATTTCTTGATACTCAAAATATGAATCTTCTGAAATGTTTTCTTTTAGAGTCATTAGTTTCTGGATTTTGTTTTCCAGAACCCTCCTCCCCCATACAGCGTTGCCTTCTGTGCCATCCAGTGTGTTGGTAATGCTTCATTTCTTTGAAAAAACACAAAAGAACCAAAAACTGCTGGTTCTGGGCTCTCAGGCTGGCTTTGGAAATAATTAGAGCTAGTTTTCTCTTTTCACTTGCTTTGGTAATGTTCTTGAACTTGTCAGATTTACTGCTTCTGTGTAATCATTTGGTCCCTGGAGGTTAAAAGGGTAATTCACTAATGTCATTGGATTTCCTTTTAAGCCATTGTGCAAGTTTTGAGGTTTCTGCATGTGTGAATAACATCATGTCATAGTTTCTGCCTGGCCAATAGCAATTGAAAGTTCCCATGGAGTGTTACATATACCTCTATTTGAAAGATCTTAAAATGTGAAAGAAAAAACGTCATAATACTTTTTCAACTATATTTCACTTAATTTTCAATGAAAGCATTAGGATTTTCGGTTCTCTTTTAAACTAGATATATAAGCACTGTGGTCTTTCTATTTAGAATATTTTTATATAAAAACGAAGCTTAATTTAGACAATCCATTGATAACCTTATTATTTTGGAATGGCAAAATAAAATACCATCTAAATAAAAATTGTATAAGGGTTGTGTATTAGCCTTGTTAGAAAAGACAAACATCATTGCACTTGCTGTTTTCCATTGGTTCTAGATGTGCAGTTGTTATAGAATGTTTGTCAAAAAGAGTAGAGTCAGGTGAAGCTGTAGCTTGTTTGAATTGTGGTTATTTCTACCTAGCTTGCAGTTCTGTCACATTCATGGGCATTACAAAAGTGGTGTCCAGGTCCTTAGTTCTAGAACCCAAATATTGCCTAATCATTCCATATGTGAGTGGGAGCATTGAGTTTTTACTGCATTCTGATTTCTGACTATATTGAATTGCATATAAATGCTGTTAATTTTCAGATAATATGTTATTGGTAGTTCTCTTTGAGTTTTGGCCAAAATAATGGTTCCTGGTAAAATTGGTTAACATGCTCAGAGTGAGCCTGCTATAATGGTAGTGGCAATAGCGTGTCCAAAGCAGAACAGCAAGCAAAACTGCTTTAGAACCCTCATTGCTGAAGAACCCTGGTTCAAAGATCTGGCTGAGGATGGACTTTTCCTGGTCCAGGATCTTGCCATATCCTCAAAGCGTGGGTGGCTTCCAGGGTAGAGGAATGCTTTTTATTGTCACTATTGTGCCATGGGTTGCATTGGCACAAACACAGGCCTCATGGAATATGCTGCTCAGGGGGGCATTGTTATCCTATTCTTTTGAATTCCGTACTTTGCCAAATCCTGTTCTTAATTCAGAACATCACCATATGTGCCAAATTACTTTGCATTAATGCTCTTCATCTTTTAACTCATTTACATCAGCATGCAATAGCATTAACAGAACAAAATCTTTTAATCTTCAGTCTACTATGCTTAATTCTCATGTCTACAGCCCCTTATTGTGATTTTCGTCTTCTTACAGGTCACTGAGTCAAGGAAGCACAAATTCGAACATGCTGGATGTTCAGGGAGGTGCTCACAAAAAAAGGGCACGCCGCAGCTCTCTCCTTAATGCCAAGAAGCTATATGAGGATGCCCAAATGGCAAGGAAGGTGAAGCAGTATCTTTCTAGTCTGGATGTAGAGACAGATGAGGAGAAATTCCAGATGATGTCATTACAGTGGGAGCCTGCATATGGTACCTGTGAGTACAAGTTTTCATTTATGTGACACTAAAGAGCACAACAAAATAAGAACTTATTTTTCTAGAATTATGCTTAAGTCCCAAGAAAATTAACTTTCACTCACAAAAGATTACTGGCATACCCTAAGCATCATGTGATCCAGTTAATCGCCTACTGAATCCTCCCCATTCCTGATGGCTACACTGTGCAAAAAATAGTAGAATAAGTGGATCTTTAAAAAACTTTTTAAAGTTTTTTAAAAACTGGATCATTATAGAAGAGCCTTTCTGTTTGAAAACATTTTTACATTTATCCCTAAATAAAGAGTAAGCGTAAGTGGAATTTTTACCTCTTTTTATTTCAAGGATAATATTTACCAGCTAGAAAATATAAGAAATTTGATTAAAACACCAGTGATAATAAGTACCTTACAAGTACCAGTAGTAAGGTAAAACAGGAAAAATCAGACACAATCTGATATTAGTAATCTCTAGAAAATTTGCTGAAAAAGATCACGTTCTCAATACTGATTTTTTAAATTAAATACAAGCAAGAGAATGCATATATCTCTGGATCAAAGAAATTATGAGTTCTAAGAGCAGAAATCAAAGATAATGAAATACAGACTGTTGTAACAAAATAATTGTACTTCTTAAGTTAAATTGTAGGTTCAGGCCAGGTGTGGTGGGTCACACCTGGAGGCCTAGGCAGGAGGATCACTTAAGGCCAGCCTTGGCAACTCAAGGAGACCCCATCTCTACAAAGAAAAAAAATTAAAATTAGCCGAGTGTGGTAGTCCTAGCAACTTAGGAGTCTGAGGGAGGCAGGTCACCTGAGCCCAAGAGTTTGAGGCTTCAGTGACCTAGGACTATGCCACTGCTCTCCAGCCTGGGCAACCAAGTGAGACCCAGTCTCTAACAAATAAATAAATATAAATACACACACACACACAATGGGTTAAATGTTATGCCCATAAAAATTGCAATAGAATTTTATTTCTAAGTTCCTAATTGACAAGGGGTAGTATTCATCATGGATTGACCCTAAGATTGATAAATGATATGGTATTGCATAGTAATATTTAAAAGTATGTCAAAAGAAAGAATAGAAAACAGGAACTGGAAATAGAACCAAATACTGATTTTTAAAAATTTAATTTTGATAATTTTAAAATAAGGATAAGGAGCCTTTTAATAAGTGCTATAATCAAAGCAATATCTTGAATGCTTCTACATATAAGAAAAGATTTGGAGTATGATGGAAAGAATACCTACTAAAGGATAGAGGCAGAGTTTGAGTTTCATTGATTACCGTTTGAGTAAGGTTCTTTTCATCTTTGGTCTGTTTTCTCAAATGTAAAACTTTGGCAAGGGCTGAAGTATATTTTATTTCTGTGATTCTTTGCACATCAAAGTTATTAAATTTGGAGAAAGAAATTTTAAAAAGCTAACAGCATTCTACATTCTGGCTGCTACATGTTAAATGGTACATGTTAAAGGTAAAAGCTGAAAGAGTGTCTAGTGGCTTTACCATTTTTTCATGTTTTAAAATTCAAAGCCATGTACATACTTATTAAAGCCTTCTGGCCTTGCTTTGAGTCATCATCAAAGTCATTTTTTCCCAGGTAATTTCATATAGACTTAATCATCTTATGGTTATGAAACAGTTGATATACACCTGCATTCCTTCCTCTTCCTGCACTCACCCTAGACTTGTGTCTGTCTTTTCTTGTAACACTAAATGATGTCCCATGCTACATATTTAATATCTATATGAAATAAAATCTTTAGGCCTTTCTTTCTTAAACTAGATTTGAACATTTAGTTCAATGCATATTCCCTAATTTGGTTTGAGCACCTTTATAATGCATAATTCATTTTTAAATGTTTAAATAGTCACTATCCCAAGGCCAAACAAATAGTTGATTTCTAAGCATTACAGAATTTGGCTCTTCCTAATTAATTAGAATATATGTGGTTTTTGGCATTCATCTGTGAACTGTTTTATTTTTAAAGTAGTCTCAGGTTTTTTTCTTTGTATTGTAGCGTTTATTAAAATAAGATGTCACTGATTAACATTTACCAGTTAATAAGAGAAGAAAGACAGTATTTCATGACTCTGGATGATAACCTCTTGTATTCATTCAATTAGTTGATGAGCCTCTGCATATTTTTGCCTGGAGTCCCTGTGTTTTGACTTTCTAAGATACTCTCTAATTCTTATCATCCCAAATATTGTCTAGGATGTCCTAATAAAAGCATAATAGCTATTATAGCTGTGTTGAGAGAGTTTAAACATCTATTTTTGCTTCTATCTTGATGTTTAAAACAAATACTTTATGAAGTATTGAGGCTGCACCTGCATTTAAACCATCCTGGGTAACCTAAGGATTAAAAGTACTGCCTGACAGAAGAATTTCTTCCCTTTGGACTACAGTATTGGTTTTATATGAAGGAGGCAGCTTTTATAAGTCAGGGTTCTCAGTTTTTTAATTCTCACATTGATTTTCAGAAAAACTATGGATTTATAAAACACTATCTCTGGTTTTCTTGTATTATAGCTGTCGAGGTGACTTATTTATTGAGCAGATACCTGTTAAGCATCTGTTTTCAGTCAGTTACTGGCACATAAGGATGTAGTAATGAACAAAATACATAGTTCTTACTCTGAAGTAGGTTAAAACCTAATGAGAGGAACAGAGAGGTTAAAGCCTATTGAGAGTGTGAGACTGGTGAGAGGAAAGGTAAGCCAGTCAAGGAGGCAGGCTGATGCTAAATCATGCAGGGTCATATAGACCTTGTTTTAAGGATTTGGGTCTTTATTCTAAAAGCAGGGGTAAATTAAGGTTTGTGCAGAAGGACAAGGAAAGTGTAAGATCAAATATTCATTTTGGAAGAGTCACTCTTCTGTTCTATGAAGAATGCCTTGAAGGCATGCTAAAATTGACAGAATGAGAAAAGTATTTCAGGGCCTGCCGCGGTGGCTTATGCCTGTAATCCCAGCACTTTGGGAAACTGTGGCGGGTCAGGAGTTCAAGACTAGCCTGGCCAAGATGGTGAAACCCCAGTTTTTACTAAAAATACAAGAAAAAATTTACCCTGGCATGATGGCGGGCGCCTGTAATCCCAGCTAGTCGGGAGGCTGAGGCAGAGAATTGCTTGAAAAGCGGAAGGTGGAGGTTGCAGCGAGCCGAGATCACACCACTGCACTCCAGACTGGGCAACAGAGTGAGACTCCATCTCAGGGGGCAGGAAAAAAAGAAAAGTATTTCAGTAGTAAAGATGAGAGAATGTTAACTTAATCTTCAGCGGAGTGATGATGGAGTTAATTAAGTTCATGGATTCAAAAATTATTTAGGGCAAGGTGCAGTAGCTCACATCTGTAATCCCAGCACTTGGGAAGGTGAGGGGAGTGGATCACCTGAGGTCAGCAGTTTGAGAACAGCCTGGCCAATGTGGTGAAGCCCCATCTCTACTAAAAATACAAAAATAGCTGGGCATTGTGGCAGGTGCTTGTAATCCCAGCTGACTCAGAGGCTGAGGCAGGAGAATCGCTTGAACCTGGAGGTTGCAGTGAGCTGAGATCATGCCATTGCACTTCAGCCTGGGTGACAAGAGTGAAAATTCATCTCAAAAAAAAAAAAAAGAATTATTTAGGAGATAAAATTAATGACTTTTTCTACAACAATTTTAGTAATAACTTTTATCTGACCCACCAAGCAATAGAGATAACTTTTTTTTTTTTTTTTTTTTTGAAAGAAAGGAAAAGAGGGGAAAGAAAGTGAGAGTGAAAGAAAGAAAAAAAAGAATGTACGAGAGAAAGAAAGAGGAAGAAAAAGAGGGAGAGAGAACAGGATTCTTGTTCTACTGCCCAGGCTAG
>CAUYLG010064321.1:0-38318 GCA_963573385.1 Cacajao melanocephalus | reverse complement strand
GTGGCTCCTCCGCCGGGAATCTCCTAGTCTGTGGGCAACAAAAATTCGTCTGAAAGTGCGGCGTCCACTCGCTCTCTGTGCTTTCACTGGGAGCTACAATCCTGAGCTGTTGTTAATCGGCCATCTTGGATCTCTCTCTCCCACACTGAACTTTTATAGATTCAACGTATATGTAAGATCATACACAATTTGTCTTTATGTCCTTGGCTAATTTCATCTACAATATTATCCTCCAGGTTCATCCATGTTTTTGGAAGTGGCAGAATTTTCCTTTTTTATTAAAACTCTTTTGTATTCCTTGTGTACATACCACATTTTTCTTTGTTCATTCATCCATTGATGGACACTTATATTGCTTCTATATCTTGGCTATTGTGAGTAATGCTGCAATGAACATAGGAATACAGATATCTCTTTGACGTTGTGAGTGACTTCCTTTAGATTTATACCCACATGTGTCTTTTCAATTAATACTGATTGATCAGGTGACTGGGATAGGACATAGGGAACTTTCTAAAAGACAATACATGTTTCTCAGTTGACCTGGATTATAGTTACACAAATGTATACACATATAAAAACTTTTCCAGCTGTTCACTTAATATTTGAGCATTTTATGCAATGAAATAATAAAACGATGTTGTATTAATTACCATATATCAAGGTTAATATATTTAAGGGTGTTTATTTCATGTGGAGGGAATCCAGCAGTAGTAACATGTTCCAAGTTAAATCTCATTGAGACCCTCTGTCACTTGGTCCTCAGAAACGGCATCACTGAGCACAATGAAGAATTTGTGTCCCAAAAGACAGTTACATTGACATCAAACAACACAAGAAATTGAAAATGTATTGTGTCTAAATGAGAAGACTAATAGGGTATTCAGATTTTCTCTTAGGAGGAATTATTCTATGAAAATTATTGAGACATATTTGATACCCATCCCTTGGGGGAGAGTCATAAGTAGCAACTGTCAAGTGATTGGAGTCTTGGCAGAGTGTCAGAAACAACTTTTACCATGTAGAGGTTGAGGAACATAACAAATTTACATGCTGTGAACAGCCCAAGTGTTAAAACTGCAATTCTAGTATGGCAATCAAAAAGCTTAACTCATCTACATACCTGGATATTTTAGGAAAAATTGAACAAAACTGAAATAGACAAAGGAGATTATTGGTTGCTCTGCCTAGGGCTGTTCTGCTTTCTCTCCACTTTTCATTGTCTTTGAACTATTTTACATGATTGTTAATTATAGAAAATTTATAATAATGCAAATTATTCTTCTTAATAAAAATATACATGAATTTTATCTGGTTAAACGCAATTGGTTATTTGTCTGTAAAGAACATTTTGTATTTATTGAAAATTTGTTTCCCCTTTCAGGACGACCTATTTGTGTTCCTTTAAAGACTTCTCTTTGAAGTCACTTTTTAAGAATTAAATAAAGCATTTGATATATGCCCATTTTATATTTGCATAGAAGTAAAGATTACATCTTTTCTAAAAAATTTATTGAGGAAGTGGAAGATAAGCTCTTAAATTTTCAGTGCTATTGAAATTGTGCTTGGAACTTTTTGGTTTAAAATGGCAGATCAAAGATGCATCTGTTTTCTTGTCCTTTTTAATATCACACATAAAAGAATAAAAAATAAAATGTAAGTTTTCTTTTAGAAAGACCAGGAGACATATATATGTGTGTGTGTATATATATATATATATATATACACACATATATGTGTGTGTGTGTGTGTGTGTGTGCTGTTCTCAATGTGAGGGTGAACTAAAGTTTGGGAAAGCACCCCTCGATAATGCCTGAAGCTTCAAATATTAGAAAAAGATAAAAGGCAGAATTTCAAAAGAGGGTTTGTACTGTGGTATGATAAATCAAAAGACCCCATGCTTGGAGCTATGCAAGTGAGATAGCTATAGATTATTTTCTGAACCCAATCTGTTAACAAAGAATAACAGCAGTGACAGGATTAAAGAAAATAAATTAATTTGATATCATTGGTTGCTATAATGTCAGAAAATGGTTGGTCTTTGATTCAAGATGAAGGAAAGAACTATTTGTAAACTGTCCTGTAGCTGTATACATTTGACAAATAGAAAGGTATAAATATTATTGTACTGCATATATAAATACACATACTTATATGCATATGTACCCCCAAATAGAAAAGCAAATGTGACCTTTATGAAAAGTTTTACTAAGAGGCAGAGAGAAATACTGCTATTCCAGAACATCTTACTTCTACTCCCCAAAACAAAATTTTACAAATTGTCAAAATGGTGCAGAAATCCTCTCTCAAATAAAATAATAAACAGAAAAAAATAAAGATAAGCTATAGGCCATGTTACTATAAAAAATAGTAAAAAAGAAATAGGAAAAGCTAATAATTAGTAAATTTAAAACAATAGAAAATTTTTCCTCATAACACATTAAAACCATGACAAATACAGTTATTTAACCCCATAAAGCAAAAGATCAAAGAAATATAATGAATCTTAAGGAAGATACTATGAAACGAGAGAAGGAATTGAAAAGACAAGACAGCAGTGTTCTGAAAAAAAGTTAAAAGAAGGAAAATAAGTCATCATACAAACTAAGGGTTGATTTGAAATGGCATAATCTAATTTACCTTTGATTACTATAAAAGATTAATGTAATTCCAATGAAATCACAATAGGAAATATTGTTTTTAAGCTTAGAATATGATCCCTTATAATATATGCGTGTATATGTATGTTATTTAGTTATATACATATTTATATAATATATACAATCAGAATATACAAATGAAAATGTTTTAGGTACGGAAGATATACACATATATTTAGAACACAGGTACAATTATACATAAATATTAAAAGATACTAAGTTAAAATCTTGAAAGTGACTTGAATGAGAGAAAATGATTCATATTCAGTATTAAGATCTATTACAAATCTAGATGAATTAAAATAGTATAGTAATATGTGCACACAAAGCTATATATAATAGAAGGTTTTAAGTAAATACAAATGCATGTGTAAGATAAATGTGACACTTCATGTTGTTATAGAAAAGATAAATTATTCAGTGAATAAAATTGACATAATTAGAGATAGTCTTTTGTAAAAACTAAAATTACTACCTCATTTCAGCAAAATAGTTTCAGTTAGATCAAAGTAAAAATTCAAGACATAAATATAAGATGAAAATATGGGAGATAATGAGATGGAACTAAGAACAATATTATGCCAGTGTTTGAATTAGATGAAATCCATTAATACCTTGAAAAAAGTTTATCTAGTTGGCAGTTTCTGAGTAGTCAGACTACAATTAGTAAGTTTAAATTAAATCTTTTTCAGAAATAAATCTCCAGACCCATGACTGCACCAGAAGAGTTTGCTAACTATTCAAAATCTAAATAATTATATTCTTAGAGGTACATTTTTTTTATTTTTTTTTTGAGACTGAGTTTTGCTCTTGTCGCCCAGGCTGGAATACAATGGCGTGATCTTTGCTCACTGCAACCTCTGCCTTTCAGGTTAAGGTGATTCTCCTGCCTCAGCCTCCTGAGTAACTTGGATTACAGGCTCCTGCCACCACGCCAGGCTAATTTTTGTATTTTTAGTAGAGATGGGATTTCACCGTGTTGGCCCGACTAGTCTCAAACTCCTGACCTCAGGTAGTCCACTGCCTTGGATTTTCAAAGTGCTGAGATTACAGGCGTGAGTCCCCATGCCCAGCCAGAAATACACTTTTTATAGAATATAAAATGAAAGTGTATTTACGTGTCTTTTACCATATCAGGATAAACGTAATTCCAAACCTAAACATTAAATTTTATACACAAAAAATAACAGACCCAATCTACCATATATAATGATGAAAATACAAATAAAACTGGTTTTATTCTAGGAAACCATTTAGTATACTATTAGATTTAAATAGAAATAAAATATCACAACAGATGCAGAAAAACTGACAAAATGATAAAATACATAAAATTAATATTTCATCTAAAAGTAAAAGCTTTTTGAAAACTGGAAATTAGAAGTCATAGTCCAGTAAAGAGTGTCTACAAAAACCTATAGGAAACATATGATTTAATAGTGACATGCTAAAAGGGTTTATTTTTACATAAGATTTTAAAACCCAATAATAGCCCCACTATTAATTCAATTTAACACTGTCTCATAGATCCTGTCAATGGTATTAGAAAAAAATAATAATAATTAAATGGAAAACATAAAAGGAAAAACAAATATTATACTTTGTAAAATTATGTGATTGCGTATACATTTTAAAGTATCACGTATGAATTTTAGAAATTAATATGTAATTATGCTTCTCTAAATGGATGTATAGACAAAATATATGACATAGGTAGAAAGATAACTAGAGATGAAACCATTAGAAAATAATAGCTAAAACATGATTTAATATAACGTAACAAATCAAATACTTAGGAATAATTAAAAGAAAAACAATATTTCTATGCAGAAAGCAATGAAACAACAAAATGAGAAAATTTTAGAAACATCTAAAATATTTATATATGGCATAATCATTTGGAAAAGTCATTGTAAAAATGACAATTTGCTGAAAACTTATTTATAGTTTCAATGCAATTTCATTGACAATTCCAATACTTATTTTCATTTTTAATAACTGTATATATTGTTTCTTTTGCAGAAATTGACAAACAGATTCTATTTTATAAAGAAATGCAAAGGCCGACTATAGGCATGACACTTAAAAAAAAAAAAACTACAGATGCAAGGACTTGCTCTATTGCACACCATGCCTTTTTATCCACTTTCAGTAATAAAGATAGTGTGATATTGGGCAAAGATAGACAAATAGATCAATGCATATATGATCACTTGATTTATGATCAAGTACAATTTAACCAGTTAGCATGTAAAATAATGTCCAAATTTATTCGTAAATGTGGAAATACAAATTTTAAAATGGCAAAAGGGTATCTGCATATCTTTTAGTGATGATATTAGTTTTCTTTCTTCTCTTTTTCTCCAGAAAAGCTAAAATCAACACTTTTTTGTATTGTGCTTTAAGTTTTGGAGTACATGTGCAGATCTTGCAGGATTGTTGCATAGGTACACACATGCCATGGTGGTTTGCTGTCTCCAACCCCCGTCACCTACATCAGGCATTTCTCCCAGTATTATCCCTCCCCAACCTCCCTACCCACTGCTGTCTCTCTCCTAGCTGCCCAACCCCAACAGACCCCAGTGTGTGATGTTCCCTTCCCTGTGCCCTTGTGTTCTCAATCAACACTTTGATACCAAGTATTGGCAAAGATCAGCACAACAGGCACTTCCATAGCCTGCAAATTGGACTATAAATTGGTACAATGTTTTGAAACAAACAGACGAAAAAACATTTTATCCAAGTACTTAAAAAAAAAACTTTTGTTCATTTAATATCTGAAGTTATCTGTATTTGGTAGCACCATAATCACCCTCCTAGTTATATTCCTAACGGAATTACATGTCCACATGCATTTTTAACCTGTGTGTAGAATTATGATACAGTCATGTGTCACTTAACCACGGGGATATGCTCTGAGAAATGTATCATTATGTGTTTTTGGGGTTTTGCTAACATCATAGAGTGGACTTATACAAATTTAGATGGTATTGACTACTATATAGATAGGTAACATGGTATAGCCTTGGTATGGTTTGGCTGTGTCCACACCCAAATCTCATCTTGAATTGTAGCTTCCATAATTCCCATGTTTTGTGGGATGGACCAGGTGGGAGATGACTGAATCATGGGAGTGGTCTTCCCCATATTGTTATTGTTGTGAATAAGTCTCATGAGATCTGATGATTGTATAAAGGGGTTTCACCTTTTGCTTGGCTCTCGTGTCTTTTGCCTGCTGTCATGCAAGATGTCCCTTGCCCTACCTCCATGTTGGTGAGACCTCCCAGCCAAGTGGAACTGCGAGTTCATTAAACCTTTTTCTTTATAAATAAGCCAGTATCAGGTATATCTTTATCATCAGCATGAAAATAGACTAAGGGTAATTATTGTCTATCTAAACATATCTCAACATAGAAAAGGTACAGTGAAAACAGAGTAAAAAGTCAGGTGCAGTAACTCATGCCTGTAATCCCAGCACTTTGGGAAGCCAAGGTAGAAGCATTGCTTGAGGCCCAGGGTTCAAGACTAGCCTGGGCAACATAGCAAGATTCTGTCTCTACAAAATAAATAGGTGGGCATAATGGCTTGCACATATAATCTCAGCTACTTGGGAGGCTGAGGTGGAAAGATTGCTTGAGCACAGGAGTTCAATGTTACAGTGAACTATGATCATGCCACTCCAGCCTGGGCAACAAAGCAAGACATTGTCTCAAAATTAGTATAAAACATAATGAATGGTACACCTGTATAGAACCCAGAAAACCATTAGAAAATAATAGATAAAACACGATTTAATATAACATAACAAATCAAATTCTTAAGAATAATTAAAAGAAAAACAATATCTCTATGTGGAAAGCAATGAAACAACAAAATGAAAAAATTTTAGAAAGGTCTAAATAAATATTCAAATGATAGGTTCCTCTGGATTAGTTAGTGAGTAAATGTGAGGGCTTAGGACATTCCTGTACACTGCTATGTATTTTATAAACACTGTATAATTAGGACACTCTTAACTTTATTTTAAAAATTATTTTAATAATAATTAATTAACTTTAGTCCACTGTAGCTTTTATAAACTTTTAAATGGTTAAAAATGGCTCTTGTAATAACACTTAGCTAAAAATACAAATACTTTGTATAGTTTCAAAATTTATATATCCTTAATTTATATTTTTTTCTATTTAAAAATTTCTTTTTATTATTCTTTGAGAAACCAAGACACAGGGACACATATTAGCCTAGGCATACACAGGGTCAAGATCATCAGTATTGCTGTCTTTCACCTCCACATCTTGTTCCACAGGAAGGTATTCAGAGGCATGGAACAGTTATCTGTGCTAATAACAATGCTTCCTTTTGAAAAACCTCCTGAAAGACCTGTCTAAAACTCTTCTTAGGAAGATATAGTCTTTATGGTAGAATGATTCATGTAAATGTTCTCTGCAACCGTATTCACAATAGGAAAGACATGGAATCAACCTAAATGCCCATCAGTGACAGATTGAATAAAGAAAATGTGGCACATGTACACCATGGAGCACTATGTAACCATACAAAGTACAATGTCATGTATTTTATGAAAACATGGATAGAGATGGAGGCTGTTATTCTTAGCAAACTAACACAGGAACAGCAAACGAAATATCACATGTTTTCACTTATAAGTTGGAGCTAAATGATGAGAACTTATGAACACAAAAATAAGAACAACAAACAATGGGGTCTACTTGAGGGTGGAGGGTGGGAAGAGGGAATGGAGCCAAAAAGATAAACATTGAGTACTGGGTTTAGTATCTGGGTAATGTAATAATATGTACAACAAATGCCGGTGACACAAGTTTACAAACCTTCCCATGTACCCCAGACCAAAAATAAAAGTTAAAAGATAAAAGGTGTACTCTTCAGAAATATGTTTCTCCTGGTTTTCTTGGTTTAATTCTGTTTTCATGATAGATTTGCTTGTAAACAGATAACGTACCCTGAGTGCTCCTCTCTATTAATGAACATCTTTCAATATTGGGGCCCATATATTCAATTTTTAAGTTGCTTGTGGAGGTCTGCGAAAGCTTCTGCTATACTCTCTACTGTGAACTTTCCTGGGGTTTCTTCTTTTTCTTTTCCTGAAGTTTCCTTTTCTCCTGTCTTTTAAGCTACCTGCTCCTGTTCATATATGTAGTCCATTATTAACCAAAGCATCATTATGCAGTGCATGACTATAGTTACTTTTTATTGACTACATACTGTGTGCCATAGATTTTAGGAAGCACATGATATGTAATCTTTTCAACAACACTGTGATAAATTATTTCTATTCATATTAAATTTGAGAAAAATTATATAATTAGATTGAGTCTACTCTGATTGT
Source organism: Cacajao melanocephalus (assembly GCA_963573385.1). NCBI lineage: Eukaryota > Metazoa > Chordata > Mammalia > Primates > Pitheciidae > Cacajao > Cacajao melanocephalus. The sequence continues at coordinate 30,290 of CAUYLG010064321.1, read as the reverse complement.
AAGTGGCAAAAGCCCATCAATTCTCCTAAACCTTGTACTCTCTGCCTCTTGTTTTAATAATGGCTTCATTATGCAGCTATTTAGTGCATTAAGTTCTAGGTTGACCTCACTGTTAATATTCAATTTGATTTAGAAAAATTAAATGGTTTACCCACATCATAGTAACCCAAACTTCAGTTTTGTAAGGTTGTTTATATTGTATACCATCAATATTATAATAATAAAAATATTTAAAAAAATTAAAATGTAGACTACTTATTATGTTATACTAAATAGATAATATATTTTAGTATGCTTCACTGTGATCATTTTGCACCTTTTATTCCTTATAATCCTTTGTCAAAAGATAGAACTTCTTGCTTCATGAAGTTTATATTCCAAATTGGTTCTTCAGTCAGCATCTGTGACTAACGTGTGACAAAACAACTAGACTTCACAAGTCAAGATTTTGAGTTGCGTTTTTATTACTGTCACCTTATCAGAAAGAGCTCCTGATAATTTAGCCTATTGCTCTATTAAGTAAATTTAACATATAGAAATATTATGGAATTTACTAAAATTCAAGGGAAACTGGGATCGCGATTAATGCCCTCTTATTTTCATTATTTATGGGGTGAAAAATTAACCTCCTACATGTACTCCTTTAGGTGGATAACTAAGTCCTAAAGCACTTGCTTTGTAAAATATTTGAATTATTGGTGTTAAAACACATATTTGTTCAATATTTGAATTTTATATATTTTCCAGCTGAAAAATATGAATAATAGAAAATCCTTTGCTATTTGTTTTTAAAGTGGAGATTTGTAAGAAGTCAGTAATAAAGATTCATGATTTTCATGTCTATTGTTTTCAAAGTCTGGATTCAGAGAAGCAGACATTTTATGAAAACGTTTACAGAAATTTGACTTCACAAAATAATCTCTAAATCAAGCATTTTTTTTCCTATTGGATTGTTTCCCCAGCTTCAACGGATTCACCCTAGTTTCTCTAGAATGCCTTCTAGGAAAAACCAGTTGACTGAATCATTTATTATGAATTTTGAGTCTCACATTTTTCTTCCATTTACATAAAGTGAAATATTCAGTCCATCTGAGTGTTAGTGCTATCTCTGTAAGAAGAAAATAAAATCTATTTCTAAGTAAGGTAATGAAGATTAAATGAGGTTGCATGTGAAAAGTGCTTAGTAATATGTATGTCATACTTAGCTTAAACTGTGTCCTCATTCACATATGCAATTTTATGGCCTACATTAATGCCTTTAATGTTCACTCAAGAGACCAAAATATCGTGCCCTCCGATGTTTTCATTCTCTGAAATGGTGTATTTTTTTTTTAATTTATAACACGTAGACAGAAAATCATGAATAAAAATAATTGTAACTGATTGATATGTCAATTAGCTAGATTTAATTATTCCAATTTATAGTCATTAATCATAACATCACTTTGTACCATATGCATATATAAAACTATAATTTTTTCTATTTATTAAAATGTTAAAAATTTAAAAACTAAATTAAAGAATATATGAGAATGTGAAAAAATATAGCCATCTCAATGTAATTATTTAAACTATATTGGAAAATACTTTTTGTATATTTAAATAAAAGGTAAAATTTTTATTTTTGTATTATATCTTGCAGAACTTGCTACAATAATGAAATTAAAATAATTTTGGATTTCTGTATTCTATATTCACCAGAAGCTATATCAATTAAATGTCTGTGTTACTCTCAGTTATAAATTCAGTCTTTAATATGTCTATCAAAATAATCTCTTGTAGATATTTATTAAAAATTACATATTCAAATTATTTGAGAATTATTTATCTAACTTTGTGTATTAAACAATTTTCTAATTGTCTTTTCCCCATCTTTAGAAGGTAATATCTGCACTAAAGTGGATTTAACATTACCCTTTTTGATTACTTATTTTCCTCAGATTAAAGCAATTAACAATTAACAATTTTGCATATATTTAAAAGCTAAATCGACTTACCTAGTAATATCAATTTTCTTTCTGAAATAGTTTTGTTTGATTTTTATTCTTCTCTGTGACTATTTTACATTTAAAAAATATTGTATTCAATGGAAATAATTAAACAAGCCATTATAATACCATCTGTTGTGCATCACAGTCATGTTTTACTGTGGCTCACTGACAAAATTTGTGTGAAATTGACATGTTCTGCTTTAATACAATCATAATCTGAGAAGAGAAAATTACCTGAAATAAAATCATGAAAAGAACATCATTGCTTTTAAACACATCTACTTCTCTTCCAACTATGCTACTATTTTTTATTTCATTTAAAATTGATTGTGTTGACAATAGCTAGGAAGATGTTTGAAAGATTTTAAATAGCAATATGTTAAGCAATAGAAACATTCCAAATTTGATTTTTTATAATTTCTGTTTAGTATTTGATGTTTTAATTAGAAAATATGAGTATGATTTTATCTTATAGCTGAGATTTTTCTATCAATTAAAAATACATTGTATACTAGCCCTTTTTCCCTTCAAGCTGTAGGACTCACATTTGTATTTGCATATTTTAAATATTATTATAAGATTTTATCATATGCTTTGTGAATTGCTTTCAATTTGAATATAAAAGTATGCAAGTAGATTTATAAGGAATCAGTGGTTAAATTATCTGGTTACCCAGAAAGATGAAAAATTAGGTCAGGCTACACAAATATGGCTATGAACTGAACTGGGATAGAAGTACGTGAGTCTGAAAAGATGATACTAAATGAGATAAGAAACTGCTGAAAGAGAGGAGACATTTATCTCTATAGGGAGGAAATTACAGCCTGTATGGGAAAGTTATGATCCATAATTGAGAATGCTTTAGAGGAGTACTTCACAGAGTTGTCCACGTATGGAAACATATGTGGCTTCCACTGAGTTCTTTTATTATTCAGAGGATAAGTAATAATACCTAATATGAATGTGGATGGTAGTATCAAAGAGGGCTTTCACCTCAATGGGACACTGATATGCAAATAGTCTACCTTGGAGCCTTGGAATTCATTCAACTGTTCTTTTTTTTTTATTATTTTAAGGCAGAGTCTCATTCTGCCGACCAGGCTGGTGTGCAGTGGCGCTATCTCGGCTCACTGCAACCTCTGCCTCAGGGTTCAAGTGATTCTCCAACCTCAGCCTCCCCAGTAGCTGGGATACAGGCACATACCACCACATCTGGCTAATTTTTTATATTTTTAGTAGAGATGGGGTCTCACCATGTTAGCCAGGCTGGTCTCAAACTCCTGGTCTAATACATCATGTCTTCATTTCGGCAAAAAAAAATATATATGTATAAGACATGTTGAAAGGTGAGGAAAATGCAAGAGGCAGAGGCAAATATCAGGGCCACACTCGGACCGCACTCAGATATGACACAAATGTTGAAATTATCAAATAATCTAATATAGCCATGATAAACATGGTAATGTGTCAGAGACAGACAGCTAATATAAGCAGAGAAATAAAACTCTAAGAAGAAATCAAAAGGAAATTATAGAAATGAAAAATATCGTTACGGTCGTGAAGAAAGTCTTCAAAGGGCTCGTCGGGCAGTTGGACACAACCAAGGAAGACTCAATGAGATTAAAAATAGGTCAATGGAAACTTCCAAACTGAAACACAGAAAGAAAAAAGAATAATACCAAACAACAATGACAAAATACAAAACAAAACATCCAAGAGCTGTGAGGCAGTTTCTTTTTAAAAAACAAAACAAAACAAAACAAAAACATTTTTTATTAAGTTCTTGGTACATGTGCAGGATGTGCAGGTTTGTTACACAGGTAAATGTATGCTATGGTGGTTTGCTGCACCTATAAACCCATCATGTAGGTATTAAGCCCAGCATGCATTAGCTCTTTTTCTAACGCTCTCTGAGCGCTGCCCTCCCTTGATAGCCTCAGTGTGTGTTGTTCTCCTCCCTGTGTCCATGTGTTCTCATTGTTCAGGTCTAGTTATAAGTGAGAACATGTGATGTTTGGTTTTCTGTTCCTGCATTAGTCTGCTGAGGATAATGGCTTGCAGCTTCATCCATGTCCCTGAAAAGGACATGATCTCATTCCTTTTTATGGCAACATAGTAGTCCATAGTGTATATGTACCACATTTTCTTTATCCAGTCTACCATTGATAGGCATTTGAGTTTATTCCATGTCTTTGCTATTGTGAATAGTGCTTCAGTGAACGTAGGTTTGCATGTATCTTCGTAATAGAATGATTTACATTCCTCTGGGTATATAATCAGTAATGAGATTTCTTGGTCAAATGCTATTTCCAGTTCTAAATCTTAGAGGAAATGCCACATTTTCTTCCACAGTGGTTGGACTAATTTAAATTTCCACTAACAGTGTAAAAGTGTTCCTATTATTCTGCAACCTCACCAGCATCTGTTGTTCCTCGACTTTATTAATAAATCACCATTCTGTCTGGTGTGAGATGATATCTTACTGTGGTTTTGATTCGCATTTCTCTAATGACCAGTGATGTTGAGCTTTTCTTTGTATGTTTCTTGGCCACATAAATGTCTTCTTTTGAGAAGAGTCTGTTCTTGTTCTTTGGTCACTTTTTATTGGAGTTGTGTTTTTCTTTTGTAAATTTGTTTAAGTTCCTTGTAGATTCTAGACACTAGACGTTTCTCAGATGAATGCATTGTAAAAATGTTCTCCCGTTCTGTAGGCTGTCTGTTTGCTTTGAGGATAGTTGGGTTTTTTTTCCATGTTTCCATAACAATTTATTGATGGAGATTGAAATTTGAATTTCACGTAATTTTTGCATGTCACAAATTGTATATTCTTTTAATTTTTTCAACCATTTAAAAAAATGCAAAAATCGTTCTCAGCTTGTGGGCAGGCTGTCCTAAACAACAGGGGCCAGATGTGCCCTGAGGACTCTGGTTTGCTGAACCTGCTCTAGTCTTTTCTTTTTCTCTTTTTTTTTACTATTATTATTGCATTTTAGGTTATGGGGTACATATGTAGAACATGCAAGATTGTCACATAGGTACACACATGGCGGTGTGATTTGCTGCCTTCCTCCCCATCACCTATAACTGGCATTTCTCCCCATGCTATCTGCAGAATCTCTTTAGTTTAATTAGGTCCCATTTGTCAAAGGTACTCAGTAGACATGTCCAGCAAGAAATATTAAAAGGAGTTATTCAGAGATATGGATCAGAAACTCAGAGCAATATAAAGAAAGAGCATCAGAGAAAATAAATGAAAATAAATTAAAATTTGTACATATTATTCTTAATCTAAAACTTAATAGTAGCAATGCATTGTTTAGTTATATTACCTGGATAAAAGAAATGAATGATTCCAACGTCATAAGTAATGAGAGGGAGAAATAGGTCATGTGGTACTTGTACTACATGTGAAGTAGAATAGTGTAATTGAAAGTGGACTAGTATCCATTTAGTATCTTGAGTGTGTGTGGACTATGAACAATCAACAAGAACAATCTATCTCGAGAAACATGTTACAAAAATGTTCCCAATTCATATGAATAAGCAATTTATAAAAAAGGACACACAGTGGCATAAAAGGATGAGAAATTCGTTCAAATCAACAAGAAAAATCCTGCAAATCAACAAATAAGCAAAAATTTTAATGGCAAACAATTTTGTATATGCTTAAGCTTTCTAGAAATCATGAAAATGTAGATTAAAACAACAATGATATACCACTTTGCAAATGACTAAAAGGTAGAAAGATGGAGAATGGCAACTTTAGGTCAAGATGTAGGACCAGTCTCAATATATCAATAAATAGATGTTAGATGATTGATAGATTCATTGATTCAGGACTAATTTAAACACATTAGAAGCGATGCTGTAACCGGGTTTTTTCTTTGGGTGCTGGTGAGGCACAGCTTCCCCGAGAGAATGCTGTGGGTTCTTGGTCCCCAACCTCTTAAAGAATAGGCGATGGGACCACTGCAGGTGCACCGTATGCTCGTAAAAGTAAATATTGAACCCAAGAAGTGTTGCAGAAAGGTGATTTTATTTAGGTAGAGAAAAGAGAAGAGAAAGACTTCCACAAAGAGTATGGAAGGGGATTCCAGAGGGAAAATCCCAGAGGGGAAAGGGAGCTCCCACCATGCGGGAGGGGATTCCACAGAGCTGGAAATCCAACATGGGTGAAAGAGCAGGGGAATTTATCCTGGGAGAAATTCCCACCTTCCCAAGTTCCTCTGGCCAATGAAAGGAGTTCATTTAAACTTCTGCTGGGGTGATTGACTTCTAGTTTCTTCCCGCGCTCGCTAAATTCAAACATAAACCATTAAATCTCCCACATGGAGAGAGATGGGAGTGGGGACATGACCCTGAGAAATTCTTGCCCATAAAACTATTTCCCCTTATGGACCCAGAAAGAGAACACATTCCCTCATTCACCCCTCTGAACAGGAAAATTTAGCTTCTATTGGAATACGGGCATCTATTCTCTTTAACTACTTTCTGTTGAAATGGAGCATAGAAGGGGCCCTGCAGTTGAGGTTTCCTCCAGAGGCGAGCCTTTCAGGGGTGCAGGTTGATCTACAGGTCCATGATAGAGCTCACGAGCCAAGGACATCCAGGGTTCCAGCGGCAGGATTATTTTGTGACCTTATGGTTCCATAAGAAATGGATATGACCAGGTGGTTAAAGATGAGAGGCTCAGAGTTATAAACGAGCCTAGGAGAGAACAGAGCCAGGTTCTTGAAGGCCTTTAGCCCTGTGATGGATTGATTGCTGAGTTCTCTGTTCAAAGCAACACTTAACTGGTTTACAAAAGAGCAGCATTTTTCCTAGGAAGAAAGAGGTTCCCCTCCTCTCTGTTGTTAACAGATTTAGGGCCCTTTTATTTTTAAAGCTATGGCACCTAAAGAGTTAAGCTGGTTTGCAGAGAGAACTGCCTTTTGCAGAGAGAATTAGCAATATTTTTTGTTATATTTTAACTTCTGAGATAGCTTATAGTAACTGAATAGAGGTAGTAACTTTCCTATATGTTCTGTAGGAACAATTCTATAATTGTTCTTTATTCAGTCTTTATAAGTTAGTTTCCTTTTATCTCTGGTTGTTTACATAGTCATAAGTATTTGTTCGGTAAATACTATACGATTACACTATGGGAAATAGGAAATTGGGTGCAAATTGAGTAAAAATCAGACAGGATGTTGTAGGAGCTTATATTTCAGAAAAAAAACACAGGTATGTAAATAAATAAATGTGAGTAATAAAACTTAATACTTAATGCAATTTAGAAATAATCCATAGAATCAGTTAAAAAACAAAACAAAATTGATTTGGAGGACTGACAAGAGAAGAAAGAGTGGAGGTAAGGATGGAAGTTGAGAGAAAGTACTGACATTACATTGTAATAAGATTCACATTTAAGGCAACCAACAATACTGAACTGACACCTCAGGTCATAGAATCTTTCAAAACTGAAATGAAAAAAGAAAGAATAATAATGCCAACCAACCAAACAAGCAACAACACCACCCAAAACAGAACATTTATACTCTGAGATGTCTAAATCACATCTATTGCTTGCTACAGTCTGAAATGTATAAAATATGAAACATTGATTATAAGCCTGAATAAATGGTTATTTTAGAACTCTGGGTGACCAATTCAAGTAAATTATAGGTTTATAATTGTTGTCCATGTTTATGAGATTGGTCTAAGAAAATTAGAAGAAAAATACAGCATTTTGTTAAGCTTTACCATATAATTTTCATGGTTATTTCATTGAAATCATCCTGACTTTTACCTGCTGATTTACTGCTAGGATAATTTGACTCTGATAACTTTGGACTTTTCAGGGCATGGTCCATAAAAAATATACTTCATACCAAATGTCAATATATTTTATGTCAGCACCACATGCGATTTAATTTTTGTAATGTTTTAGGGTTGGCATTTGTAGTTCCTATTTTCGCAGAAGAGTTAAAAAATGCGATAAGAATTTTACCACGAAAGTTAAAATAAAATCATTAATTCAGTGTTATATGCATGAAGTGTCTATCCTACATTCCATGTCTCTTCCAAAAATCCTGTCTGTTGTGTCTGAATGAGGTTTAAAAATCCTAAAATAGGACAGATATTTTTCCCTGTCTAGAAAATTAGACGTATACCTCAAAACTAATTTATGATCTTCGGTATGGTACCAAAGGCCACATCACTAAACAACAGGTGCTTCCATTGCCAAAACATAAACCTTTTACCTGCCTGACTCACATCAATTTTTAGACATAGGAAGTAGCAGTGGTTTTGCTGTGGTTGGTGGTGGTTTTGTTGTTGTTGTGGTTGTTTTTGAGATGGAGTGTCACTTTTGTTGCCCAGGCTGGAGTGTAATGGTGCAGTCTGGCTCACCATAACCTCCACCTCCTGGGTTCAAGTGATTCTCCTGCCTGAGCCTCCTAAGTAACTGGGATTAAAGGTGTGTGCCACCACTCTGGATTAATTTTTTGTGCTTTAAGTAGAGACAGGGTTTCACCATGTTGGCCAAGTTGGTCTCAAACTCCTGACCACAGGTCATCCATCCCCCTTGGCTTCCCAAAGTCCTGGGATTACAGGTGTGAGCCACCACTCCCAGCCAGAAGTAGCAGTTTATTTATGTTTCTTAAATTAGTCAACATGTCTCTTTCTTGGTATTTAATTTTTCTCTTTTGTTTTTAAAAAGTTTTATTAACATACGGTTTACATACTATACATTCCAGCCACTAAATGTGAAAAATTTATTTTTAGTGTGTTTACAGATAGGCAACTATCACCAGTTAATTTTAGAACATTTTCATCAACTCAAAATTAAAATCCTATAATCTTTCACTATCATTCCTGCTGTCCTCTTGTCTCCTCCTATCCGTTTCTTCTCAGAAAGCACAAGCGTATTCTCAATCTCTATTGATTCCTCTGTTCTGAACATTTTCATATATCAGGTCTTCTGTGACTGACTTCTTTCACTATGTGTAATACTTATTATGTAATATTAGTGTGTAATATTTTTAAGGACTATCTAAGTTTTACCTTGTGTCAGTAATTCATTTCTTTTTATGGACTGATATATATAATTTTTGCATTTGACATTTTGTATGCATTTTCTTTATCTGTTCTGCCATTGATAGACATTTGGCTGTTTTTGCCATTTGGCTCTTAAGATGCTTTTGTAAACATTTATGCAATTTTTTTATGCAGACATAGATTTTCCAGTTTTTGGTTTATATATTGGTAGTGCATTTGCCAGGTCATATAATAACTCTATATTTAATCATTTGAGAAACTGTTAGAATGTTTTCCAAAGCAGCTGTACCATTTTACATCAGGGGGGTTTTAATTTTGGTACATCCTTGCTTAAGATTGTGTGTGTGTCTTGTGTGTGTGTGCGTGTGTGTGTGTGTGTGCATGCATGTGTCTGTGTGTTTGTGTGTGGTTTTTTGTTTGTTTGTTTGTTTGTTTATTTCAGATAATCTCACTCTGTCCCCCAGGCTGGAATGCAATGGTGTGATCTTGGCTTACTGCAACTTCCACCTCCTGGGTTCAAGTGATTCTCCTGCCTCAGCCTCCCAAGTAGCTGGGATCACAGATGCCATATCCATATTACCCTAGAATTCTCCATTGGCTGCTTATTGCCTACCTCTGTGCTCTCTGTCTCCAGAGATGCTTTTGGTCATTGGTCTATGCTCTTCTGGTACAAAGCAGAACAGATTTAGGGACTGCCACCGGGTAGGTACCTTGAGAGTAGACCCTGAAACAATCGCATATGAAAGTTAGCTTATACATTATTTATAAATAATAACTAGTTGTTTATTTACAAATTTACATTTATAATTTATATATAATTTATAAATAACCAACTAGTTCCCTCTATCCTCAGTTGGAAAACCTCTAAGAGTCTCGACATACAAGGAGGCCAAACAACTGGAGTAGATTGAGCTCCAGTTTACCATAATAATAATTAGCTTAATAACACATCTTAATTGACTTCCTTCTAATTCCCTTGTCACTTTTCAACATATCACTTAATGTTTTTACATATCATCTCTCAAAAAAACTACTTATCGTCTTTGTATTGCAAACCAAGAAACAATGAGAATCACGTGAAAAAAAATATGCTGATATATAATTCTATTACACAAGAAATTGGAAGACTGAAAATAAATCTGGCACAGAAGGTGTATCGATCAATGTTATATGCCAACTTGGCTAGGGTATGATGGCACCATGTTTGGTCAAACAGTAGTCTAGATGTAGCTGTCTGGATGGTATATTTTTTAAATGTGATCAACTTTTTGATTATCAGATAGTAAAGCAGATTACTCTACATTACATAGGTAAATCTCACGCACTCTCTTAAAGACCTTAAGAACAAAAATTGAGGTTTCCAGAAGAATGGTTTGGACTCAAGACTACAACATCAACTGTTGCCTGAGTTTCCAGTCTGTTGGTGGTTTGTCCTGTGGATTTTGGACTTGCCAGCAACCTCTCTTACATGCATACACACACACACACACATACAAATAGATAGATATAATATATAATAAAAGGTGTAATGTATAAGAAATATACAAATATATATATGAATATAAATATTTATCCTATTCATTCTTTTTCTCTGGAAAACCCAAATACATATGGACAAAAAATAAAAATATTAGGCTGATTAAACATAATTAAAAGTTAATATTTTTAAAACATGACTAAATTGAAATGGCAGTGCACTGCTAGATGTGCTGCTAGAAGAAGGTCATAAGACCTGAGTTCATGAAGTAAAAACGCACTTAAGATTGTTTTGAGATCCTGCTTATAAAACAAAAGGCTTAATATTCACCTCAAAACACCTTCTGTTGTTGAAACAAATGTCTGCAGTATCAAATCTGAGCAGCGGAATTAGTGCCTACTTCATTCAGTATCTTTAGTAGAAGCACATTATGACCAATCCAGTGAAATGCTGTTTATACATATCTAAAACACAGGCTTCCAAAGTGGTCTAATACCTTGGTAATATCATATAGGAAATACTACCTTTGAAGTCAGGAATCCTGAATTCTAATTTCATCGTTGTTATTGCCTAACTATGTCATCTGGATCTTGCACTAAACTTCTCTGAGACTCAGTTTCTTAAAAAGCAGCCTTTGTAATCTCAACCTTAAGCTATTGTAATAATAAGGAGAAACACTAAGACTTACAAAGATTTTTAGCTATAATTATTACTTCTAAAGTTTTCCAGGTCCTAAACATGAGAAATTCTGTCACACCTCAAAACAGATACCCACTTTTGCCATGTAATATAGTCAATATTCATTGAATTATACATTGTCTGTATGTGTGTATATATATCCACATACTTATATCAAACATATAATCATGCATGTAAATATAAGATCCACTTACTAATATAAATCTAAAGCATGTACATATAGTCATTAAAAATAATATCCCAGTTAATTATGGGTAGCATCACAATAACAAATATCTATTTAATAGTATTTGTTTTCCTCTCTAAGCTATTTTTATTTGATAGATTTATAGAGATAGTATATTTTTCACTTTTTCATATGAAACATGCTGGCTTGTTAATGCTTGTTTGAGATCTGCTCTTTCTTTTGTTTGGAAATTCATGACAGTACCCGTGTTTGTGTTTCTTTCATCTTCTTTGTCTTAGAAGTGTAATAATTTTCATAGCTAAGCAAATAAATTCAGCATCTTGAAAAGTTTACCAAGAGATCATGGTTCACATAGTTGTATTTAAAGCACTACAAAAAAAGTTGCCTTTTTTTGTGTGTCTAAGTAGTGGAACTGCTACAAGACAAAAAGTGATTAATTATAATCTAGAATGTTTATATATAATTATTTGACTTGGCCCAAATCACTCTTTTTCAGAGCTGCTGTTAGGAGGGCACCTTATTGTCCGTCTAAACTTTCATCTTATAAATAAATTTAACATAAAAGGAGGGAATTTTCTGTGTACAGATAGTGCGTTCACTTACAGGAAGGTCAGTTCGCAAAGTTCCACAGGTCAGTTCACAAAGTTCCACAATCGATTTCACTACTTTGAAAATACTGCTTGCTGCTATATCCTCAATAGCTAGTCTCTTTTTCTCTTTAGTAAAAGAACCCTTGTTTTTAATCGTATGTATTATACCTGGGACTAAATGCCTGCATTTCTCAGCCTCCTTTGCAGCAGGGTGTGGGCATATGACTACCAAGATGTAAGTAAAGGTGTTTCATGGAACTTCAAGGAATGTTGCTTAAAGAGAGCTGGTGCAGCAGGGAGGCCTCCTCTCTATCTGGGCCTTTAACTGTGCCTTTCCTCCTCAGGCCAACAAATGGCTCAGACATGAGAGCTGGAGCCCCGGGAGCTACCCCAGACTCTGATGGGAACAACAGGATGAAAGTCATGTACAGGAGGGTAGAAAACGACAGTCTGGGGCCTCAGAGAGCCCTGAGCTGCCACCTCCAACGTGTTTTTATGTGAGAGAAAAATGAAACTTTGTATTGCTTTTAAAAATAGAGATTTTCCATAAACCAGCACCCAGTTTTCCACATTAATATTTTATACTGGTATAGTACATCTGTTATAATTATTAATACAATTGTTAATAATAATGTCATCATCTAAAAAACATACTCTATTCAGATTTTCTTAGTTTTACCTGATGTCGCTTTTCTGTTCCAGAACCCTGACCAGAATACCACTTAACATTTTGTAGTCATGTCTCTATAGGCTGCTATTGCTGTTTCTCAGAATTTTCTTGTTTTGGATGACTCTGATTCTTAGTTCATATTAGGGTTCAATGTGAATGTTTAATGTTCTATAGATTGAACAAATGTGCATGTACCTATCATTATAGTTTCATATAGTTTATTTTCACTGCCCCCAAATTTCTTTATCTTCTGCTTATTCATCTCTCACTGCCCCTAATTCCTGAAAACCACTAATATTTTTACTTTCTCCATAGTTTTGCCTTTGTCAAATGTCATATAGTTGTGATCACATTGTATGTACATTTTTTCAGATTGATTTCTTTCACCTGGTAATATGAATTTAAGGTTCTTCCCTGTGTATTCATGACTTGATAGTACATTTCGTTCAGCACTGAATAATATTTCATTGACTGAATGTACCACAGTTTATCCATTCACCTACTGAAGAACATTTTGATTGCTTACAAGTTTTGGCAATTATAAACAAGGCTCTTGTAAACATTCAGGGGAGGGTTTTCCTTGGGCATATGTTTTTACCTCATTTGCAGGACTTTTACATTTTCTCAGTATTTTTCACATAGATAATATTATGTGCAAACAGTTTATCACTTTCTTTCAAGTTTGCATACATTTTACTTTATTATTTTTTTTGAAGTCTATGGTACCTAGGACTTTCCAGTACAACATATAGAATGCAGAGAGAGGACATCCTTGCCTTGTTTTTGAATTTAGAGAGAAACATCCACTTTCACATAATTAAGTAGGTTAGATCAAGAGTTTTTAAAATTGGTGTGTTTTATCAAATTGAGGAATTTTCCCTTTGTCTTTAAATGGTATTTGATTGTGTCAATTATACTTTTTGCATCATTTGATGTGATCATATAATTTTTCTTTTTTTTGTTTTTTGATATGGTGGGTTACAATGATCATCTCAAGACACTTAATCAGCCTGACATATCTAGAATAAATCTCACTTAGACATCAGGTATGCTTATTTTGTACACTGCTGAAATTAATTTGCTAATTTTAAAAGAATATTTTTATATTTGAACCAGTCTTTGCCTCACATATTTTAAGATACTGCTTTTAAATATATACAGCTTTTGGGTTATAATGCCTTCTTGAAGAATTGACTCTGTTACATTATGTAATGCTCCTCTTTCTTCCTATTTTTCCCTTTTCTGAAGTGCATATACCTACTATAGCTTTCTTTAGATTTGTGTTAATGTGGTATATATTTATCCATCCATTTACTTCTAACCTACCTGATTGTTTATATTTAGGAAATTTACAATAGATGACAAATAGTTGTTTTATACTTTCATTTATTTATCTAGATTATTCACTCTTAAATTAATTGTTGATATAGTTGTGTTCATATACGACATATTTGTAAATGTTTTCTATCGTATTTCCAATTCTTTGTTTTCCCCTTTTTTCTGCCTTCTCTGTTTTAAAAGCAAATATTTTATTATTTTGTTTTAGCACATCAATTACAGTTTTTAGAAATATTTTGTAGGTTACCCTAGAGTTTTCTAATATACATTTTTACCTGATCTAAGTCCAATTTAAAATAACTTTCTACCACTTCATGTGTTGTGCAGATATAACAAATAATTCCCAACTTCTCCAATTCTTTCTTCATGATATTGCTGTCATTTTTTTCACTTATTCAAATATTGTAAATATCCAATACATTATTACTTTAAATAGTTATCTTTTAGTTTAATTAAAGCTAATGAAAATTTTTAAATTACCTTTTTTTTCTTCTCTGACACACTTCTTTCCTCTAAAATCTGAGTTTCTAAACATATCCTTTTTCCTCTCCTTGAACAACTTGTCTAAACTTTTCTTGCATGACAGATTTGTTGAAAATAAATTCTGTTTTTATTTGCTTTGGAAATTCTTTTTTTTTCCCACTTTTAACTGGATATTGAATTTCAGGGGATTTTTAAAATCTCTTTTTATTTGACTTTGATAAGAAATCCACTGAAAATATATATCTTATGTAATTTTATATATGTTAGATGTTTTAGTTCTCTATTTTTTTCTGCTTTTATTCTTGATTTTGAATGTTATGTCATTTTAAATTCTTCCTTACTTCTTAAAAATTCCGTTTTTTTTTTTTTTAAATCATGTTATATTCTTTAGTTTGGGAAGTTTCAAGTGATTCACCTTCAAGCTTGTTAATTCTTTTTCATTCATTTCCTCTGTGAATTCTACTAATGAGTCCATCAAAGGCATTCTTTTATTCTTTTTGTTTTGTTTTGTTTTTTTGAGATGGAATGATTCTTGTCACTCAGGCTGGAGTGTAATGGCGTGATCTTATCTGCTCACTGCAACCTCTGCCTCAGAGTTTCAAGCAAATCTCCTGCCGCAGCCTCCCAAGTAGCTGGGACTAACAAGTGTGCACCACTAAACCTGGCTAAGTTTTATGTTTTTGGTAGAGATGGGGTTTCACCATGTTGGCCAGGCTGGTTTCGAATTCCTGACCTCAGATGATTCACCTACCTCAGCCTCCCCAAGTGCTGCGATTACAGGCATGAGCCACTGTACCTGGCGTAAAGGCATTCTTAATTTCTATTATACTGCATTTTAGTTTTTTTGTATTTCCTACAGTTTCCATATCTCTGGTTACATTATTTATCTGTCTTTACACTCTATTGTTTTAAATTAGATCCCATAATGTTTTATTCATAGTTTATTTAAATCCCTAATAATCAACTGTGTCATATCTGAATTTTTTTTGGCTGCATTGTTTGTTTCTTTAGACTATTTTTTTTCTTTGCTTTTTAGCATGACTTGTAATTTTTTTGTTAAAAATTAAGTGTGTGTCATTTTGTTATTCTAATAGCAAGAAGTTGAACTGTGTTTAATACATCTTGCAGCTGTAACTGCTAGAGGTCTAAAATTCCTCTAGTGTCCTCGTTTTGCTTCCTTTGCTGTGTTTAGGTTTCTCTAAGAACACTGCATTCAACAGAGGCTGCACTTTCAGCTCTATTAGCTCTATATGCTGTTGTTGTACTGGAGCCCTGGTGGACTGGAGGTAAAGAATGGGAAGCAATCTGTAAAGTTAGGATTAAATCACAGACTTTTAGTGGGCATATGTTTCTTGGCTATAACCTTCACAAGTGTTTCTTTGCTCCTCCCGCTCTATTGAGACTGGAAGACTAGAGGGACTTGCAGGGGGAAAAGTCTTCCCCCAAGCTTTGATAAGGTTCTGGCAGAGCCTCTTTTTTTTTTTCCCCCTGAAGAGTACAACCTACATCTTAGCTGTATAAAATTCTCTAGATATATTCCATAAAGTTTACTCTTCTACCACCACTATCACCACCCACCCCACCAGAGCTATGGAGTCATGGTGTAAGCTTACTAATCTCTTCATCGTCTGGAACAATTCCTGCAGGTTAAACAATGAAAGTGTAGGGACCCTTCTAAGACTGCAGTCCTTGTCATTTTCACCCTTTCCTTTTAGTCCACACAGGTTCTAACTTTAAAATTACTGTTTAATATTTTCTACAAGTTTATGATTCCTACAGCTTCTGTCCTAGGGAAGTTGATCTCATTTAAGACTCTATATTAGCCTGTTTCTGTAGAGATCAGGGTAACAATTTGCTGTGAAAATTCAATTATTTAGGGATTTAAGAAAATTCATTGATTTTCAGTTTGTCTAGATCCTTATTACCGTAAGCATGCTGTGAACACTTTCAAGTCCTTTATGTGGTGAAACTGAAACAGAAGGCTTCATTATTTTTATTGTCAGACAAATAATAGCAATCACTGTTAAGAATAATAATATTGAGAACATAACAGGCTTGAGTACTTATAAAATTTTATAATTTTGACAGACTCCTCTGTCTAAAATTAAATCAAAACTTTTAATCTCCTTAACATTCTGTGAAATTATTTAAAGGCACATTCAATGGTGACTAATGTAAGCAGTTATGCTGAAAAGACAACAAAACATCAAGATTTGGGGATTTAAATAGGCTTCTACAGCTCTGCCATCAGCTACTGTCATTTTGTTTGTTAAAAGTTAGGGTAGATAGAAATGAACTCATTTTTTTCCATAGGTGAGTTCAAATTTCTGCTTTTTAGATTACTTCCCTGAAGAACAAATGTCAATTATAAACCTTTTTGCTTTTCATTGGCAGCTGTTAAAATTCAAAGCCATAAACCATAGTGGAAACTTAGAAATTTTCAGGTATAAAAGTCCAAATGCTTTTTCAACTGACTCAAGGAGACCACAGAAAATGCAGAATGAGAAAAGGTTATAAATGTATGAAGCAAACCAAAAAACTTTCAAAAGTTATTAGAAGAGTCTTGGGAAAGCTAATATTTGCCCTCTACAAGCAGTAAATTTGTAAAGAGACTTTAAAAAGAAAAAAATTAAATAGTTACCAGAAGGAATAAAAAAGATAAAATAAATATATTCAGCTTGGTTTCCATTATTAATTTTAAAATATTAACATTAATTTTGTGTTAGAAAAAGTATTTTCCAGTTAGTAAAAACCTATTAAAAATTCTAACAATTCAACCACAATTTTAAAGAGAATAAGAGGCAAATGCAAACCTCATATAAACAAATTTTTTTTTTAGGTTCTTCCGAGCAATGTACAAAGGATTTGAAGATGTGCTCTGATATCAAAAACTATCAAAAATACAGCTAACACTATTTTCTCATGAAGTTTACAAAGGTTTACTGGCCAGCACAGTAGATTTAAACTTAATATGCATGCAGTCCTACTAGTAAAATGCATCTTTCCCTTTTGTTTTTTGACAAGCTGTTCTGCAAGGCTTTCAAAAAGCTAAGAAAACAATGTAAATACAGCAATATCAGTTTATAGACAGCATTAATGTAACCAAAAGGAAGTTCAGCTGCTTGCTGTTTGCAATGTTGATTAACAAGGATGAAGTTAGGTAGAAAGAAACTGACTTTATTTTCCAAAGCTAGTAATGAGGAAATGGTTTAGACTCTTTTCTTAATGGAACCACTTCAAATATGGAGCAGAAAGCAAAAATTTAAAAAGGGAAGCTCGGCATTAGAGACATGCATGAGGGGTGAGGTGGTACAGGTCTACATGACTTGTTCCTATGACTTGAGTTATTGCTGCATCTGGTGAATGGGCTGGCACCATCACAGGCACAGCTGGGTTGTAAATTAATCACAGTCTTGAAGTGTTCTGCTGCTGGGGAAGAACTTCACAGATACCTGGATTTTTTCAAGACTCCATCTCTGGAACTTCTAAGAAAACATACATAAGCTAGCAGTGCACAGGGTGTCTGGTGAAAAATAGCAAACATGATAATCACTTCTCTAAAGGACTAAGCAAGCATTGAGCACACGTGGAAAACAGGAAAAGAAGGAAACTAGAAAAACAATTTTTAGGAAAAGAGGTACTCAGTTACATTAGTATTATTTGACATTTTGTTTAAATATTGTTTTAATTGTACTATAAGCTTTTAATTTAAAAAAACAAAAATATAAACAGAGTTTTTTCCAGATATGTGTATACTTCTATAACCGTAAGAAACTGAGATTCTAAGATAAATTTTTTAAAAATAAAATTACTCACTACCTAGAAAACAAATATACACTTCTATGTGTACATTCTAAAAAATTCTTCTTTGCATTGCTAGTAGTACAAAGGAATTCACCTAATACAAAGAAACATAAAATTCCATATAATTATTGCCAAATATTATAACTAAAAATCTCAAATGCTATTAATTTAATATTATCTGTGTTTTAATTGGACATGTTCATATACTCAATATTCAGATAAAATTGAAACCAGTATAATAAAATTATTTTTTGGTTAATAATTACTGTTCCATTAACAATTGTCCCTTTCTTACAAGATTAGTTTACAATTGTTTCACGTTAGTATATTTTGTGGAAACATTTTCACCTAATAAGAAACAAAATATCAACTATAAAATAAGGTTTTATTCATAAATTCCTTTCTTAGGAATAGACCTTAGTCAAAAAATTGTGTTCTTATTTACAATTTTAGAGGCATAATGTAAGGCAAGAATAAGTCTGTAAAAAATATAATCATTTCAAACAGTAATTAAAGGGACTTATATTTACTTTGAATAATTATTTATGTAATAAGATATTCACACATACTTACTGAACATCATGTGTCTTTTTTGTGCATAAGTTAGTTTTCTAAAGGCTTCTAGTCTGTCATTGGCACAAAGCTATAGAGGAAATGCTAACTTTTGTATGCAATAGAAACTATTTACCATGATCTAAATAATAGCCAAAGAAACAATGAGGATGAAAGAAGAAAGGACAGAACTTTTGGTTTTGACTCACAGTTAACCCTCTGTAATTTTTCTTTTTTGTTGTTGTTTGTTTGTTAAAAGCAATATTATAAGTGGGATTAGATACTCAGATTGGTTCATAAAAGCTATTTTAAATTAGTGTACAGCTGAAATACTGTATGTTCATATACCATGTTGGTCTCAATCATTTTAGTATAATACACTAAATCAAAAATCTGTATGGAGGAAGTCAGCAGGATGTAGCTAGTGCTGTAGCTCTTTCAGTCCCGTAGTTCGGTAAGTTCTGAGTTCTTGTTCCACACCTGAGAAGAATGTTGTACAATGGGCGCTGGAGAGTGAGTAAGGTGGAGTAGGATTTATTGAGCAACAAAAAAGCTTTTGACAGTGAAGGGACCTAAAAGTGGATTACCAGTCACAAGACTGAGTTTACGGGTTTTTATGGGCTTGGAACAGGGAAGTGCGTGCTGATTGGTTTGTGGGTGGGTTTGAAAAAAATCTCATTCAGAAAGAGGCAAGATAGTGTATAGAGCTAATCGGGGAGGGTAGGTATATGTAAAATAGGTAAAAGAAAAGGACCTATCTGGAGAAAGTATGGCAAATGGGAATGGGAGTTCTCACTCTGCTCCATGGATTTTATCTGGAGCTGGTAGCTTGGTTGCGTTTGGCATGCAGGTTGAGTTTCACCAGGGTCCCATCCTTGTTTGCCTAGTAATTTACCTGCCTCCTTTAACTATCACTAGCTCTTCTCATTTTACATCTATTAAATAATTTGTTTTTATTTCCAAATTATGATCTTCCAATAAGTGCTGTCCTATAGAAACATTTGAAGCTACATAGATAGCTATTAATATATTTTTGCACATTTAATAACATATCTTTTATTCAATATTTTCCTCACTCATTGCATTTTTCAGATCATATGATATGCCATGCACTCTGCAAAGTGGCAACCAAGTGGTGTAATAAGCAGGCAAAACTTAGTCTCCCATAATCAGAAAAAAGTTATGGTCAGTGGGAGATATCCTGGGGCACAGAACATGGGAATGCTTTGCCCTTGTAGGTAGAGAATATTACATATAAATACATGGAGAAATGGCGGGTCAATATATACAAACATGGGACATGGAAAGAAGTTCAGTGTAGGTAACTCACCAGTTGCAGGTAGGATTATATTTGACAATAAGTGGAGAAAGGGGAAAGAGTCCAGGAAATAGGGATCTGGAAATCAGGTTGAAGTGTTTGAGTACATGTGGGAAATAATGGGGGGAATAGAAGGAGGAGGCTCTGGAAGTAAACATAGGCCTTATTTCACAAACAGCTTTAGAGGTCATGTTAAAGGTTTTGGTTAGTATCTGAAGACCAAATGTAAGCAAAGAATATTTTCAGTGCAGTAGTGCATGAGATCAGTTGTGTAAAAGAAAAGCTGTCTACAGTGGAGAGAGTAACATGAAGGAAAGCTAGACCAGAGGTTGCTATAGTAGTTCAGGTGAGAAGCGATAATGGCTTAGAACAAATGATAATGGCTACTGAGACAGAATAATATTTTAAAATGTGAAATATGTGTAAGAGGGAGAATAGATAGTATATTGGGGAAGCGCTGCTATCTGTAGGAAGAGGACTTAAAAGGTAACTCACAGACTTCTGGATTAAACTATTGGATGGATTTTAACGCACAGTTTAGAGATAGAATAATTGGCAAGAAGAATACAGTGAACTCGATTTCAAGACTTAGCAGTTTAACATGTTGAGTTGTAGGGTGTGACAAAATTGATTTTATCTTGCTTGCATAGAGGCCCGCCTGTTCAGCTGTTAGTGAGTGAGACATGGCCTGCCATTGTTCGTGTTCCATAAAGGGCTTTACTGCAAGCAACCACACTTCACCATATGATTTACAAGACTTACAGAGGCTCTCTGAATAAATGCTGACAAGACTTAACAAGACAGACTTTCCAGATTTCCCTCCCTTGCCTCTTAAGTGAGTTGAACTGTTTTGTCTCCACTAATCAATTAAAACCAAATGCTTGTTATTCAAAGTTTAATTAGCTTTCTCTTTTTCTTCCAGAGCCATAAATGTTGACTGGCTATCACCTTGAGCCAGCACACAATTCCTCTTTTATGATCCCTTCTGAGAATAGGCTGAGCCTCAGGTAAAAACATTCATCTATACTATCCCATCATGCCCCTTTACTCATCCCACTCCTCCATCCAGGGTTCTTTCTAGCCTTGTTTACTCCTCCCTGTAAAAGAAGTCTTTTTCTGCCTAACCAAAAAGATGCTTGCAGATCTCATTTGTTGCGTGCTCTCCCTATTGTAATAGCTCACTAAATCTTTTTCTTTCATCCTTTCCCTTCCCCCCTTCTTTCTTTTCCTCCTTCCCACTTTTTTAGTGATAAAGGTTAGGAGGTACAACTGCAGCACACTGAAGGATCAAGTACAACTTCCTGAAGAAAATTAGAAAGGATGAGTCTTACAGGCAAAAGAGTAGCATGTTCAAAGACAACATGGTGCCCTTCGGGGGAGAATTGCAAACAGCTCCATGTGACACTAACATCAGGTGACAGTGGGAAAAATAAGACTAGAGAAGAAAGCAGGGGAGATTATCTGTATCTCAATCTATATTGACATCTATGCCTTTATCTACATGTCATCTATATTTGTGTCTATACCTCTCTAAATGACTATGAATATCAGGCTAAATGTTTCAATATTATCTCAAATGTGGTGGAAAGTTAAAATTGTGATAGAAAGTTTAGCAGAGAAATCATGTAATAAAATTTATTTCTTTTAAAAAAGGATACTCCTTTTGCAACGTCACTCAGGATCAACTAGTAATAGATTTTTAAGGATGAGAGACTGAAAACAAAGAAGCTCTACGAGACTAGAGTATAATCAAGAATAGCAGTGATTAGTCTTGCACAAAAATCGTAAGTGACAGGGCATATCAAAAAGGATGGATGAAATTTAAGACATAGAAAATCATGTTTCATACTCCAGTTTATATGATTTAAAAATAATTTTATTATACACACACACACACACACACTGTTGATTCATAATATGTAGTAAAGCAATGTACTTTTCTAAAGTGATTAAAAAACTTTTTTTTTCTATGCCCTCGACTTGAAATTTAAGAGGGTATGATTTTAAGGTAGGGGTGTGTGTGTGTGTGTGTGTGTGTCCCTGGGCTTGTTTGTGTGTGTGTTTTGCTGTTTTTTTTTTTTTTTCCAGAAAATTAATTCTGGCTATTTGCTTTTACAAAGCATTTTTCAGAAACCTTTGCTTTTTTCAAAAGTTGATTATAATCTGGAGGATAAAAGCATGTAAATTGTATTATCTTTTTCAAAAGAAGTTTTAAAATTATTACACTCTAGTAGGTTTAATGCAAATAACAGATTTAGTGTTAATAGTGGAAAATTTACCAGTATAAATAATAAATAACACATATATTATAAATTAATGCACATAATTGTCTTCACTTTTAAATAATCAGTTTCAGATTATACTTTTTGCTACAATTGCATATTGTGAGAAATATATAATCATTGGCTATATATCAAACATTTTGTTCTGAACATATTTTTTAATTTGCCTAACAACTACAAAAAGGCTTTTAAACTTCACCACAATCAGAATAGGGTTTTATGTTTATTTAGGTAATCTGTTTGTTTTTAATGATTTCAATAATGTACTTATTAATTAGAACAGGTTGCAGTATGAGAAATTATATTTTTGTTCCTTATGGAAAATAAGGCCTACAACTGACTTCCATCAGTTGCTGTCTTAATTTCATACTACGTGTCAGCCTCTATGTTTACCTGGTATTCAGTTAAGTGTTAAAAGAAATCATTTAAATAGAAGTTTCAGCTAGAAAGTTGACAAGTTTTATTGTTGAAATGTGCATTGCAAAAATATTAATATGGATTTTTTTATTACACAGATTATAAACATACTTTGATCATTCCAACAACTAAATAACAGAATTATTTGATTAAGAGGGAAGTTCAGCTTAAATATGACAGTTACTAGAGCAATCTGGTAGATGTTCATATATGAGACTTTTTTGATAAATTGATATTATTGATCAGCAAAGCATTTTCTTGTTTATTTTTTCTTCTGTTTAATTAATTCATTATTACAAGTTAATAAATCTTGCCAACATCCCATTTTGAAATAAAGTTTTTCTTAAAATTCAATTGTTTATATAAAACGTTAATCAGTACCTATTTTTGCAAATAATGCCCAAAGCTATAGGAAATACAAAGAAACACAAATGGGTTGGGGCAAAAATGAGTTTATGAATAGTGGCAGTATTGTGGAATATATGTTACACATATATTTCTTATTTCAAAGATGAAGGTGTCATGTTTTTGCTATCTGTGTTGTTGTGAGGGGAATACTGATGGATCGATTACTAAAGTAGTTGAGATTTATCTTGGGTCTAGGACTAGGATAGGTTTTTGATAGGCTAAAAAGATGGCATAATGAATACCAAAGACATTTTGAGCAAAAGCATAAGTGAATAATATACCAGGTGTGAAAGAACAATAATCTATTTTGATTATACAAAATTAATCACACATTAGTGTGGTTATTGGTATGGATGAAAATTATTTTGTAAGCTTCAGGATACAAAAATCAACGTTCAGGCCAGGCGTAGTGGCTCATGCCTGTAAATCTGTCACTTTGGGAGATAGAGGCCGGTGGATCACCTGAGGTCAGGAGTTCGAGACCAGCTTAGCCCACATGGAGAAACCCTGCCTCTACTAAAAATGCAAAAATTAGCTGGGCATAGTAGCGGGCGCCTGTAGTACCAGCTACTCGGGAGGCTGAGACAGGAAAATTGCTTGATCCTGGGAGGCAAAGGTTGAAGTGAGCCAAAATCATGCCACTATCCTCCAGCCTAGGTGACAAGAGCAAAACTCAGTCTTAAAAAAAAAAATCAATATTCAAAACTAGTAGCATTTCTATCCTTTCTAGCTGAGAGTCAAATCAAGAATTCAATCCCATTTACAATAGCCACACACAAAAATTAAAATACCAAGGAACACATCTAACCAAGAAAGTGAAACATCTTTGCAAGAAGAACTACAAAACAATGTTGAAAGAAATCACAGATGACACAACCAAATGCAAAAACATTCCATGCTCAGGATTTAGAAGAATCAATGTCATTAAAATGGCCATACTGCCCAAAGGGATCTACAGACTCAATGCTATTACAATCAAACTACCAATGCCATTTTTTATAACTAGAAAAAACTGTTCCAAATTTCATATGGAATCAAAAGGAGCCAAAGTAGCCAAAACAATCCTAAGCAAAAATAATAAAACCTAGGCACCACATTACGCAACTTCAAACTATACTATAATGCTAGTAACCAAAACAACACAGTACTGGTGCAAAACAGGTATATACACCAATGGAGCAGAATAGAAAGCCTAGTAATAAAGCTGCACACCTGCAGACATCTCATCTTCCACAAGGTCAACAAAACTAAGCAATAGAGAAAGGACTCCTTATTCAATAAAAAGTGCTGGGATAGCTAGCCAGCCATACACAGAAAAATGAAACTGGACCCCTACCTTTCACTATACACAAAATTCCCTTGATACAGATTAAATATTTAAATGTGAAACTTCAAACGATAAGAATCCTAGAAGAAAACCTAAGAATCTCATTCTAGACATCAGTCTTGGGAAAGAATTTATGACTTAGTCCTCAAAAGCAATTGCAACAAAACCAAAAATGGACAAGTAGTAGCAAATTAAACTAAGGAGCTTCTACACAGCAAAAGAAACTATCAACAAAATAATCAGATAACCTACAAAATGGGATACAATATTTACAAATAATGCTTATATACAGAATCTATAAGGAACTTAATTGGACAAGCAGAAAACAACCCCATTAAAACTGGGCAAAAGACATCGATATACACTTCTCAAAATAGGACATACAAGTGTCCAACAAACATGTGAAAGGATGCTCTTTATCACTAATCACCAGAACAATGCAAATTTAAACCACAATGAGATGCCATCTCACGCCAGTCAGAATGGCTATAATTAAAAAGTCAAAAACAACAGATGATGCAGAGGCTGCAGAGAAAAAGGAATGCTTACATTCCCACGCTGCTGGTGTGAATGTAAATCAGTTCAGCCACCGTGGAAAGCAGTTTGAACATTCTTCAAAGAACTTAAGATGAAACTACTATTCGCTCAAAATCCCGTTACTGTATGTTTATGTGTATATATACACACACACACACACATATATATATGTATATATGTGTGTATACATATATATATGTATATATGTATGTGTATATATATATTCTACTAAAAATACACCTGAACTCATGTGTTCATTGTGGCAGTATTCAGAATAGTAAAGACAGAAAAAAATTAGGTGCCCATCGATGGTGGATTGGAGAAAGAAAATTCTATCTATCTATCTATCTATCTATCTATCTATCTATCTAATGGAATACTAACCAGCCATAAAAAAAGAAACAATAACATGTTCTTTGAGGCTTTTGCAGTGACATGGATGCAGTTGGACGCCATCATCCTAAGCAAATTAATGCAGGAACAGAAGCCCAAATACAGCGTGTTCTCACTCATAAGTGGGAACCAAATATTGGTACTCATAGATGTCAAGACGGCAACCATTGACACTGGGGCTACTAGAAGGAGAAGTGAGTGGAACAAAGTTTGAAAAACTCACTGTTGGATACTTTGCTTACTATCTGGGTGACAGGATCAGTAGCACCCCAAACCTCACCCTCACGCAATATACTCAGTTAACAAACCTGCACATGTACCCTCAAATCTAAAATAAAAGAATTATTTTTTAAAGTATTTTATAATAAAGTAGACAATAACTTGATTGACAGAGAGATGCAAATGTTATTGGTTAGGCTGTGGAGGGTAATTGATGGTGGGAAACAGAAGGAGAAGGAGGAGGAGGAGGATAAAGGGGAGAATAAATCGGAGAAGGAAGAGAGAAAGAACAGGGTGTACTTGTAAAGCTTAATCCGTTAGCAGTTAGAGGTTTTGATGAGAGGTGAAGTGCATCGATTGGAAGCCTACAGTAATATCACAGATTCCAGGTAACAAAGAGCATATGGTGAGGTTGTAATAGAAACTGTGGGTAAGATTCAAGCATATGGTACAAAGGAAGCTTATTCTTTTAAAGTCATAAACTAGTGTTTGTGAGCAGCTCTTAGATTCCAAAACATTGCAATTAGAACCAAAGGGAAAAGCATTTTTTCTCCCGAATAGATGATTAGCTAAAGCCACAAAAAAGAGTTTTTGCTACGATTGATTGGATGGTTAACTTTATTAAATATTGGGCAAAGAAAACTGAGAAGACAAAGGTTATTGTGAGACTCTGAATCTAAATGTCTAAACTACCATTATTAGAAAAAGAAAGGTAAATAGGAAAAGCACATTTGGCCAGAAACAATGACTTTTGCTTTAGACAAGTTGATTTGCATATTTGGACTAGCTTTTTAAATTTCAATCTAGAATTTTAAAGAAAGTTGAAAGCAGAAATAACTTCTCCACTTGAACTTGCCCTGAAATATTTATGCCACTGAAGCCTTTTGGACAATTTCCTTGTCTTTTTTTCTATACTGTGTGGATCATTTTTCTCATTTCTATGTAACTTGACCTTTGATATCTATTTATTATTTCTGTTGTCTTCTGAACTTCTATGAGTATAATATTTGGTTACATCTATTTAGTGACTGCTATCCATCAGCTGTCTGATTTTTTACATAAATTACATAATCTTGGTACTTATACACTCTCCCAAATTCTTTTATGTGTTTTATAATTTTATCTTATTAGAAATTTTATTTTATCATATTTTCCAGAGTGCAAAAGAATAAGCTCCCACCATGGACTTACTTAACAAAGTATCTAAGTTGGTGTGCTTTTAATAGGCCTCTCTCCTTCAGATAATGCTAAAAAAACCTCTTCTGTATGATTATTATTAATTATGCACATAATATCATGACTATTGCCAGTAGGAGAACTCTAAATAAAAGTAAGTATTTGACGGAACAGTTGTTACTTGCTTACGTCTAGCAAAATCAAAGTACCATTTGAATATGAAAATTAAAGCAAAGATACTTGTTCTTAAGCTGGAAGAGCTTTCTTCATTTTTTAAAATTTTAAGTTAGGAAAATATTTGTCGCTTATGAAAACCTAAAAAATCATCAATGATATATGTTTTAAAAATATTTTAAAGAAAAATAATGAGATTATATTAAATTTTTATAATGTTTTATGGCCCCACACTTCATTGCATGAAGAGATTGTGAAGTACTATTCAAAAGCCCAAATAACCTTGATGCTAGAGAATCATTGAGTGTCATAACTGTCTCATTAGGCAAACTGTTTACTTACTAGTTGATTGTCATTGCTTTAGGGAGAAAGAATTTATTCTTTGTCTCTTTTGATTGCAGTGTTCAATATAATTATCCTGAATTGAGAAGCAAGCTAAAAAAAAATGTTGTGATTATCTCCAATGTCTTCTTTCCAAGTATAACAGTAAGGACACCTCTATGAATAATCTATCTAACTTTAACTTTGCCTGGCTGATAAATGTGGAATCTACACAGAAGATTATGAAAAAACTATACGTTGTTTTTGACAAATAGCAGTGTATGGTTTGGATGCATGTGACTTAACTAGAGAAGAATGTATCTAGGTTTCTATAAATATGAATATTTTATTTTTGATTTGTGTTTTTAAGTCATTAAATTCTAAACAGAATGTAAGTAATCTCATTTATTAGATTCCATTCCAATGATCATATTTGAGTCACATTTAATATATGTTAAAACTGGTAGTTCCGAAGAAAGTTAGTTTCAACATTTTCAAAATGTGATGCTCTGTTAGGTGCATACACTTTAGGATTATGTCATTTTGCAGACTGCGCTGTGTAATATTTCTCTTTTTTTCCTGATAATTTTTCTTCTTCTTAAATTTGCTTTGAAATTCATATAGCTACTCTAGCTTTCCGTTAAGTAGTGTTGATATGTTCCATCCTTTACTCTGAACCTATTTGAGTCTTTATATTTAAAATTAGTTACTGGTAGAAAACATATAGTTGGGTTCTCTTTTTGAATTCAGTTTAACAATCGCCATGTTTTAGGTGGTGTGCTTAGACCAGTCACATGTACAGATTATTTGTATAATTGGACTTATATCTGCTATACTTGCAATTGTTTCCTATTTGTTGCATTTATTCTTTTCTTTTTAAGCTCACATTTTCTGCCTTTTCTTATTTAAGCATTTTATGTGATTTCATCTATCTATCTATCTTTTAGCAGTTGCCCTCTAGTTTACAATATTTATTTTTAAATACTCTTAGGCAACCCGTAGATAGCACTGTACCATTTATGTACAGTGCAAATAGCTTACAGTGAGAATTAAAAATAAAATCCTAAGCTTCCCAAGCCCCACAACTGACAGAACAGAATCTCTCTTGGCCAGCAGGGCCCCAAAGAAACCTTAAAAACTGAGTTCCTGGCCATGGCAGGATAAGAGAATGAACACGCTTCATTGTGTTTATTACTTATTAACCTTTAACCAGAATTCTTTCCTAAAGAGTAAGCAGAAACCAGCTCTGCAAAACAAAAAGTGAACGCCTCATTCCTTTATTACCTTTAGCCAATCATCTGAAGTTGCGACTGACTTCCACTCTGTCTTTGCAGCTCCAATGCGATGGCTCATTAGCTCCACAATGCATTCCTTGCTATTAATAAAAACTGAGCATCACCTTGAGACCTGTTTTGGACAACTCAAAGAGGAAGATGTACAGTGAGGATTTGTGTGTCCTGTGCTTCACCTTTGATATTAGGAGGGCTGAAAACTCCAACCTAGGGTCATGCTATAGCTGCCATTTGTTGACCATGTGACCCATGAAGAGGCATGAAGCTCAATTGTGCATGTTCATGTCTCTTCTTTCATAAATATTCATGACTCCCCTCAGAGCTTATTAAATACGTATGTTTGGCCATTCCACTCAGTAAAAATTCCTGTTCTCTTTTTCCCTCCCTGGACTTTTGCTTGCTCTGGACTTCTGCTAGAGGCCACGCTTCCCAGCCAGCAGAATGGCTAGCTTGCAGGCTACAATTCATTATGAGAAATAAAGTTCTCCTTTCCAATTCTATAAACGTTGTGATTCTTCAGTTGACAAGAGCATTCGCAATATTCTCTCCTATCCCTTATTACATTGTTACTATTCATTTTACTTGTCCATATACTGTAATCCAAATCCAGTACATGAAGGATAATTCTACCAGTTTACATTCGAACAACATCTGCTCCAGGAAGCATGTTTAGAATGTGTCTTTCTGGATTCTCCTCTCTCCAGATCCTAGGTTGGTAGTTTGTCTTGCATCCTCAGTTCTCTGGTAGGTTCAAGAAAATTTTTTGAAAAACATTTTATTTTTATAAGGATGAGAATGACAAATTTCAAGCTCATTTCATGTTAGAGCTGAAACTGGAAATATGTCATCCTTCAACTCTAGAGATTTTATATATGACACTTATATGAGCCAATTAACCTGTAAATAAATGATCGCAGTGTCTTGAAAACTAACCAATATAAAAACAAAGAAAATGATGAAGAACAACCTAGTTACCAGTGTTATTTATAAAGAAAAAAAGTTTAGAAGCACTTGCTGCGTGATATTAACTTTACTCTGGACAATATATTTGATAATTTTATAACTAAGAGAAAGCATGAAATACTTATACATATGGAATATATGGTGATATATATTCCAAAGTTATACTTTATTATTAACATTATTTCAAGTTAAATTTGTTTTCCCACCTTAAAATTTTCTTTTTTCTTTTCTTTTTCTTAAATATATATTTTATTGCATTTTAGGTTTTGGGGTACATTTGAAGAACATGCAAGACTGTTGCATAGGTACGCATATGGCAATGTGGTTTGCTGCCTTCCTCCCCATCACCTATATCTGGCATTCCTTCCCATGTTATCCCTCCCCAACACCCCACCCCACACTGTCCCTCCTCTAGTCTCCCCTCACAGACCCTAGTGTGTGATGCTCCCCTCCCTGTGTCCATGTATTCTCATTGTTCAACACCCGCCTATGAGTGAGAACATGTGGTGTTTGATTTTCTGTTCTTGTGTCAGTTTGCTGAGAATGATGGTTTCCAGGTTCATTCATGTCCCACCTTAAAATTTTCATTATCTCACTCAATATTAAAAATGTAGTGTCTGCAGAAAAGGTGCAA
>CAUYLG010064316.1:0-12727 GCA_963573385.1 Cacajao melanocephalus | reverse complement strand
CACTGCTCTCCACCTGGCCCACTCTATAGGAATTTCCTTCTGGATTCCAGAAACCATTCCCTGGCTCCATCCCTTCAGGACTAGGGGTACCAGTAATTCTGCTGCTATTAGTTCTGGATGACCACATTCTCCTTTGTGGGTCCCCTATACTCTGTCCAAACCTTAATAAATGGCCCCTTCATAAAAGCCTCCTTGAATTATACTAATTTCAGTGTGCCATCTGTTTCCTATTTGAACTTGGACTGACATAGCAATTGTGGAATCAGAAAATAGTTCCTCAAAACGGGATTCTGGAATTCCGTTGCTCATGTATTTGAGGAGCACAGTGATAACCTTGCTGGGGAAGAATCAGGAAATGAGTAATCCATGGCATGTGGTGGCATCACCATTACCCAAATTATCAATGGTGGGAGCATGTGAGGAAATGCAGGTGAAGGGCAAGGCGTTAAGAGATCAAGTGGAGCTGGCATTTCATTGCTATGGCAACAACAGTGATTAAAAAAATAGTAGAACCACTGGATTCTTTTTGCTATCCTAAGAAGTTTATATAGGGAAAAAGAGAAAATCACAGCTATGGAAATACAATTAAAAAGACACATGGAAAACCAGAATGCCTCCATCGTTCCATATTTCCAGTAATTAAAGGGTAAATATGGATAAGAACTAAGCCTAGGGTCTGACTGTTCAAGTTGTAGGTTTGCATCAACAATTAAATGGGTAACGTACCAAGTCTCTCACGCCAAAGCAAAGTTCTTGGGAAGGAGTGGGACTCTCAAATACGGGAAGGGGATACAGGATGCCTGAAAGGCAGGCATGATGGGGCTGGGACTCTGAGCCTCTGTTCTCCTCTGACCTTTATTCTGACTGAAGGCGCTAGCTCTCCTCTGCATAAAAGCCTTACAATCATTGTTCCCCAGGCAGTTGCCCCATAAGCTAATGCTAATTCTCCTCAGGTCCCCTTCCTTACCTTTTTTTTTTTTTTTTTTTTTGAGACAGAATCTCACACTTTCGCCCAGGCTGGAGTGCAACGGCGCCATCTTAGTCACTGCAACCTCTACCTCCTGGGTTCAAGCAATTCTCCTGCCTCAGCCTCAAGAGTAGCTGGGATTACAGGCACCTGCTACCATGCCCGGCTAACTTTTTGTATTTTTAGTAGAGACGGGGTTTCTAGGTTGTTGGCCAGGCTGATCTCAAACTCCTGACTTCATGATCAGTCCGCCTTGGCCTCCCAAAGTGCCAGGATTACAGGTGTGCGTCACCATGCCGGCCCCCTCCGTTACCTCTTACCACCTTCAGGCCCATAACAAACGGAGAAGTACAAGGTCTGCTCCAGAAAAAGCTAGCTGTGCTCTTAAAGAGGCACCAAACCTTGTCGAGGTGGACAATCAGGATAGTCAGGGGAAAGTTAGGGGAGTGGATTGGGAGGATGGTAGACAGCTGATTCTCCAGGTGTGGCCTCTGGACCAACAACATCAGCATAATCTGAGAACTTATTGGAAACGCAAATTCCTGGGCCTAACCTCACATCTATAGAATCAGAAACTATAAGGGTGAGACTCTGAAATCTGTGTTTTAATAAGCCCTCCAGGTGATTCTGATTTGCACTAAAGTTTGAGACCCACCCGACCCTGTCCCTGACATAATAGATCCATTAGATTCTGACATCACCTAAGAGAGCTCATCAGAAAGTGCAGAGCCTTCGACCCCCACCCCAGACTTACCAAACCAGATTCTGCATTTAAAAAGATCCTCAGGCACTGTGGTCCACGCCTGTACCACCAGCACTTTGGGAGGCCAAGGCAGGCATATCACCTGGGGTCAGGAGGTTGAGACTAGCCTGGCCAACATAGTGAAATCCCCCGTCTCTACTAAAAAAACACAAATTAGCTGGACATGGTGGCAGACACCTGAAATCTCAGCTACTCTGGAGTCCGAGGCAGGAGAACCGCTTGAACCCTGGAGGCAGAGGTTCCAGTGCACTCCAACTTGGGTGACAGAGCAAGACTCCGTCTAAAGCAAAAAAAAAGATCCTCAGGTGCTGTGCATGCATGCGCATTAAAGTCAGAGAGGCCATGTTCCACCGAGGTGGCTCTCGAACTTTGGCATGGATCAGAATCACCCCACCGTGAGCACCACTGTGGAGTGATGCCAACTGTGCTGTGCTAACCTGCTCACTTCTCCCTCACCACAGCCCCCAAGAAGGTCTGAAGGACACCTCCCTCACTAAGGTATTCGCAAGTCCTTGAAGAGCTCTGTGGTCACTGTCATCCATAGGCTGGAGATGACAGCTGGGGACAATGCAAAGGAATTGGGTTCCTTGATCTTAAAGAGAATAATGGGACCCCATGGTAGATGAGGCAAGGTGGCCATGCTTGCTAATCAGAGAGGAGGTAGCCCCCTGTGAGCCACAGAGACAGAGTGGCCATCAGAGTGTTGTGATCTGTAGTGAACTGTGGCACAGCTTCCTAGAAATGAAATACTTGGACAACTTGTGAAGGTGCTGCCTGACGAATACAGAGGAAAAATTCTAGGTTTCTGGGTAGAAACTGGAGGGGGATTCACAGCCTTTTACCCAGTTCCTAGACCTAAGTTAGTTCGTAAACTCAGAGACCCTCAACTGAGGAGGGAGCCTGCAAAGTGGTCACAGATCTATATTGTGTGTCTTCTCCAAAGCCTTCCTCAGAATGGCCTGCAGCCTTTTACCAGGGAAGCTATATACTAGTGAGAAGGAAATATACTAGATCTTCCCAAGGTTAATAGATATTGGCCCTGAGCTCACTCCAATCCCCAGAACCCTGATGTGCCACCATCATCCACCAGTGAGATTTGGAACTTATGAAAATCAGGTGATGTATGGAATCCTAGCCCATACATCCTGGTCTTCTAACACAGTGTCCACAGGAACGTGTATTCATCCTGTGTTTTCCCCTGACTCCTAGAATGTGTAGAGAAAAGAGAAAAATGCTTACTAACTGGCAGAATTATTATATTGGTCCTTTGACCCATAAAATGAAGGCTTTTGGAGTGAGAAGGAGGGCAAAGTGGAAGCTCCTGTTGGTGGAGATGCCTCCACCACTCGCTCCCACGCCTACCACACCAGGAAAGTGAAAAATGATACTTCAGCCCTGGGGAAACCACAGTGATTAATGCTACCATGAGAAACTTGAGCTATGCAAAGGTGGAAATTCCCAATACATCCTCATTTAACTTATTTATCTGGCTAGTGCAAAAGCCAGATGGGGCATGGAGAAAGAGATCTTTGTACATTTATTCACATTGTGATGTCCAGTCACAGCTACAGCACTAAATGAAATATTTTGGCAATTCCACACAGCCCATGACACCTGGCATTCAGCGTCTCGACCTGGAAAACATTCTTTTTCCCCCTGGAAAATCTGAAGCAGTTTGCATTTACATAGCAGGGCAAATAGTATACCTCGACCGTCTTACGCCAGGACAATATCAAGTCTCCTTTTCTCTGTCATATATAGTATGATGGGAACTGCATCATCTTGAGACCCCGCAGGATGTCATTCTGGTCCATTACAGTGATGGAATTATGTTAACTGGACCTGGTGAGTAGGAAGCATCAAGCCCTCTAGATGCCTTTGTAAGACATATGTATGCCTGAGGCAGAGGCATATTATATAAGTGAAGTTTCTAGAGACTCATTGGTCTGGGCATTCTTCTCTAAAGTGAGAGACAAGTTGCTTGCCCTTGAATTTCACAGCACAATGATGGAGACACACTTGGGTTGGAGGAAGCCTACCTTGGATTCCCCATCTTGAAAGGAATGGAGCTTTGCTTTCATGGAGTAAACACATATTCTGGGTACATATTTGTCTTCTCTGCCCGAAGTGCTTCTTCCGGCATCACTTGTAGACTTATGGAATGCCTTATTCTTCACCATGGTATCAAATACAACATCATCTCTGATAAGGGGACCCATTTTACAGCATAAGAAGTATGGCAGTGGGCTCCTGCCCATGAAATTCTCTGGTGTTATGATGTGGCTTATCACTTTGATGGCAGTGGTGGCCTGTCTGGAGTGGCTGATGCCATCACGCTGGGTGCAACGGGGAGGTGTGGCCAGGGCTGCACACTCCACAGAGCCAGCAGGAGCTGGGGAGAACTGGGTGCCCTGCCTCTTCCGAGTTGGTGGGGCAGGAGCTACCTGGGTGCAGCTGCAGCTGCCCAAGTCGTGGCTGTGGACTCAGGCCGTTCACTCCACAGAGCAGGAAGGAGCCGACCCTTCCAGGTACAGCTTCGACTGCCCCAGTCATGGCTGTGGATCCTCCCTATGGGCCTCCCTGTATTCTTGGGGGGTCCCGGAGCAGGCACTCCACAGAGCAGGAAGGAGCCCCACCTTTCCGGGCATAGCTGCAACTGCCCAAGCCACAGATGCAGACCCAGGCATCTGGGCACTCTCAGGGGCCTAGGAGAGTCCCCCCGCCCTCTGCAGGCTCAGAGGCGTCTGCTCCCACTGCCTGGCCTCTTCCTACTCCTGCACCTACTCCAATCTCAGAGCAAGGTTGGGGCTGAGCCTGGGTGCTGTCATAGCCTGGCCGGTGTGAGAATGCTTGGGGCAGTGCTGATACCCCAGCCTCCTGCCACCTTGGCTCCCTCTGGACTTTGGGCACTGATGAGCATAGGAGGGAAGCCAAGCGTGGGGGGATGTTGAAGGCAGCTTGGCGCTGGCCTGCAGGTGCTCCTTGGCACAAACAGCCTGGGCACCATGAACAGCAGCAAGAGGCAGACAGGCTTCTGCACAGAAGGGCTCCTGCACAGAAGGGAACGGGTCCATGGTGAGGCCCCCCCTTCAGGACAGGGAGGGCCTGAAAGCTGGGGGTGGGACTTCCGGTCTGAATTTGTGGTGCCTTTTCTGGGCCCACCCATGGCCACCCATGGATAAATCGGCGTGTACTTCCTCCCCTCTGAGGCCCATAAAAACCCTGGCTTCAGCCAGAGCTGAGCAGACATCTGGATAACCAGTTGCAGAGAGGAACTTCCCACGCCAGGGCCTCCTCTGAGCTATTCTGCCACTCCACAAAGCTCCTCTTTGCCTTGCTCACCCTGCACTTGTCTGCATGCCTCATTCTTCTTGGATGCAGAACAAGAACTTGGAACCTGCCAAATGGCGGGCTGAAAGAGCTGTAACATCCTACAAGAAAGAATGTCTGGGTCTTTTCACTAGGTAAAGACACCCGTCCACCTGAGGTGTGGGATGAGGACAAAGGGAACCTGCATCGAGTGAGGGAAGAAGGCAGAGGTGGTTAGCAGTTTAGGGCCCATTCCCAGCTATGGAAATGGGGACTGTAAAAACTGGTTTTATGTTACCTTACTGTTTGTTCCCTGTATTAGCTTCTTCTTTTTTTTTTCTTTTTTAGAAAGAGTCTCACTCTGTCACCCAGGCTGGAATGCAGTGGTGCAATCTTGGCTCACTGTAGCCTCAACCTCTTGGGCTCAAGTGGTCTTCCCACCTCAGCCTCCCAAGTAGCTGGGGCTACAGGTGTGCACCACTACACCTAGCTAATGGTTTTTCTTTTTGTAGAGATGGGGTTTCACTATGTTGCCCAGGGTGGTCTTGAACTCCCAGCCTGGGTTCAAGTACTCCTTCTGTATTGACCTCCGAAAGTACTGGGGGGTTACAGGTGTGAACCACTGCTCCCAGCCTTCTGTATAAGTTTTTAGGGCTATATAACAAATTATCATAAGTTTAGCTGCTTAAAGCCACACCCATTTATTAGCTCACAGTTTTGTATGTCAGAAGCCTAGGCCTGGTGTACATGGCTGGATTCTCTGCTCAGGGTCTCACAGGGGTAAAATCCAGGTGCTGCATGGGCTGCCCTCTCATCTGAATCTCAGGGTCCTTCTCCAAGCTCACATAGTTGAGGCAGAATTCAGTTCCTGTGGCTAGAGAACTGAGGCCGCCAGCCAGGGGCCGCTCTTAGCTCATTGAAACCACCCACACTCCTTGCCACAAAGCCCTCTCCATCTTCAAGATCACCAATGGAGAGTTTTTCATGGATCAAACTTCAAATGTCTTTCACCAGGAAGAGCCGAGTTCCTTTTAAAGGCTCACCCAATTAGGTCAGATTTACCCAGGATAACCTCCCTTTTCTAACTGATTTGGGAACTCAATTGCATCCGCAAAATCCCATCATAGTAGCCCGCTGATTCGTATTTGATTGAATAACTGGGAGAAGGTGTGTGCACTCCGGGGTGCAGGAATCTGGGGAGGCCATCTCTGAATTCTGCCTACCACACCACTCCTCACTTTTACCCAATTCCTTATTTGAAGAACACCAGTGGAAGTCATGCTTTAGGTTTCAGGGGGAATTATGCTAGATGGAGATTGCCTCTTGATAAAACAGTAGCCAATGGGACTTTGTGCATTCCCTTTGATGAGGACATGAATTTTTCACCCATATCAAAGATAAAAGTGTATACTGAGGGAAGAAAGAAAACTGTACCAGATACATTCTATTTATGCCCCCAGATCTCTTTCCTCCTCTCTCTCTGCCCAAGTAGATGGACCTATGTTGATTTCATCAATGGCTTCCCTTGCCCTTTGGCTCTGCTTGCTTTACCAAGCAGGGAGGCCTAGGAGGAGATTAGAGGGAGGAAAGAGAGTAAGGTCAGGTTATTTATTTTTCGGGCTTCCTCGCCGTAGGCTTGCCTCGGCCACCTGTGTCCCACAACTGGGGGCTCCTCTGAAGGCAGCTATGACTCTCTCCTCCTGGATTCCAGTGACTCCTGTGCCCCCCATCACCCCTGTAGGCCTCAGAGGCCCTAGGTTGCTGCAGTATCCCCTGTATCTCCTCTAAGCTCTGCCTACACCTTCATAAATAGTCCTGTTATTAAATCTCCTGAATTATCCTAATTTGAGCGTGCCATCTGTTTTCTGTTTGGACTCTGACTGATTCAAGAACCTATTAAGAGATAGACACAGGAATGTGGCAGATGGAAATACAAATATTACTTTTATTACCATCAAAACTGATACTGGACAATATGGCTTAGGTCTGCTAGGCAAGCAGGTTTGCTAATAGTTCACCCCAGAGGTCAACCTTGAGGGCTGGCTCCTGTAAAATGTACAGGCAGGCGTGGAGGCAGAGCACAGTGCATACTTTCTCACAGAGGGGAGGGAGGATGTGCCTGAGCTGGGCATTTCGGCTTCTTGTTCTGCCAAAGTTACCCACCAGTCGAATCACTCCCTATCCCCAGGGTAAGACTAGGAAGGTGGGGCAAGGGGCTAGAAGCCTTATTCTCAAAGGCTCCTTCCACAAAGGAAGAGAGTCCCGAGAGCACCAGTATTCTGAATGGTGAATGACACTTTAAATAAAATCAAAAGATATGCAAAAACAACCAAAGGCTTAATATCCAGAACTTTTATAAAGAACTCCTCTAAACTGATGAATTAAACACTGAGAATCCAACTGATAGCCAAGCACAGTGACTCACGTCTGTATTAGAGCGCTTTGAGAGCTTGAGGCGGGAGGATCACCTGAGGCCAGTGGTTCGAGACTAGCCTGGGCAACATAGCAAGACCCCATCTCTACACAAAAATATAAAAATTCGCTGATTGTGCTGGTGTGTCCTGTAATCTCAGCTACTTGGGAAGCTGAGTAGGGAAGATCGTTTGAGTCCAGGAATTCAAGGTTACGATTGTGCCACTGCACTCCAGCCTGGGCGACAGAGTGAAATCTTGTCTCTATGAAAAAGAAGACGAGGGGACAAAGACTTCAAATAAGCAACTCACAGAATTTTTATTATTATTACTCCTGAGGTTGAACCTCTGTCCAGATACTAATGGCCAACAAATATCTGGAGAGATGTTCAACCTCAGGAATAGTTGAGGACTTGATTC
This sequence comes from Cacajao melanocephalus, assembly GCA_963573385.1. NCBI lineage: Eukaryota > Metazoa > Chordata > Mammalia > Primates > Pitheciidae > Cacajao > Cacajao melanocephalus. Next base: position 4,857 of record CAUYLG010064316.1, on the reverse strand, counting down.
TTAAAAATGCTGCTTCCCCTTCAGTTTGGTAAAGATTTTAAAGACTGGTGTTATCCAGTGTTGATGAAGATGTAGGGAAACAGACACTCATATGAGCTGTTAGTAGGAATATAAGTTGATAAAGCTGAAGGACAATTTGGCAGTGAATTCGAACCTTAAATGTGCATATCTTTTGACCCAGAAAGACCAATTATGGGGACCTACACTGGAGAAATATGCATATTTGTATGCCACAAGAAAGCATATACAAGGATGTATACTGCTTGTCATAGCAAAGATTTGGAAACAATCTTGTTATCCATCAGCAGGGAAACAATAAAAACATATTTTGGAATAAAACTCAGTTAAAAGACTGGCAAAAGGAGAGAGCACAATAAGGTAAATTGATTTTCTTTTTTAGATGGAGTCTTGCTTTGTCACCCAGGCTGGAGCGCAGTGGTGCGATCTTGGCTCACTGCAACCTCTGCCTCCCAGGTTCAAGTGATTCTCCTGCCTCAGCCTCCCTAGTAGCTGGCACTACAGGTGCCCATGACCATGCCCGGCTAATTTTTGTATTTTTAGTAGAGGCGGAGTTTCCCCATGTTGGCCAGGCTGGTCTCAAACTCCTAATCTCAAATGATCCACCCACTTCGGTATCTCCCAAAGTGCTGGGGTTACAGGCGTGAGCCACCATGCCTGGCCTGATTTTATTTTTTTAAGGGAAGACTTCCTATATATATTGCTAAGGGGAAAAAACAAGTTGTAAAAAGTACGTACATAACACCATGGTGAGAATTCATGAGTGTAAACATTAAACAAGGGAAGGATAGGATTGTGCAGTCAGGGTTACTGAGATTTTTCCAAATTGCCCTTAAACAACATCCAAAAATGTTTACATTTGTACCCTTTGAGCTATACAAATGCTGGTTGTATTTAACTAACTTTAAAGTTTGCATGTGGTTGGGTACGCTGTTAGTTAACATTTTATAAGCTGAGACTGCCAAGGGCCTTTGTGTGTTACTAACAGCAGACAAATGTAAGGGAGGGGCACCAGAAAGGTTTCTGGATAAGATCCAACACCCGGTAATAGAAATAAACTAAAGATAAAGGGCCAGTGATAGGAACGTCCTTTTAAAGACAAAAATGTATAATATGGAACAGCAAATATTATAATATTCTTCCAAGAATATAGATGATCATTCATGCAAGCACAAATTTTGTAAAGTGACTCAATGCTGTTTTGCATAATCATATTATGATTCAATGTACCATGTGTGTGAGATGATTCTGTTTAAATCTACTGAAATTTTAGTTACAGAGTTCTAACGTAGATGTACCACGGATATTCCTGTATGAATACTTGAATACAAAAGAAAACTATGAAAGAAAAATTTTACCCAGGATTTAGTTTCCTTTTTGACATTGTTACAAGCTGTCATGAATCCATGTGACATGGACTATTACTGGTAAAATTGAGTAAAGTAGGAAAAAAAAATTCCAAAGCTTTAGAAATGCGGGCTCAGTGGCTCAAAATAATAATAATAATAGAGTGACACTTGAATGTTGATATTCCTAAATCTAGACAGCTATAACTGAACACATGGTTGGGTGTGAAAATATGTAACATGGTATATGGAATCTGATTTGAGCATACTGTAGGAAAGTAATAGATTAGTAGCTCAAACAAGAAAGTTAAATAGAAATGAGAGTGGTCTTGTATAGAGCAAGATAGAAAAGAGTGTAACAAAGATTGGATAAAATTAAAAAAAATTAGTACAATGTTTGAAAGACAAAGATTCCTCCTAGACATTGAAGTCCCTAATTTGCTGTGGGGTCACCCGGCCTCCACTGTAAGTTATATGAAATTATATAAACTCATGAAATGATATAAATACATATCCCCCAAAGCCTCAGGGTTTGGGTCTTTAAATTTCTTTTTACTGGGAGATCCAAGTATTTCCTGCAACGTGCAAAATACTAGATCTTGGGATGGGAAAAGCAAGTTAGTTCTGGGTTACCTTGATTTTGGAAAGGGTTCAGCTGACACAAGAACGCAGACCTGGTTGATTCCCTTATAGAAGTTCCAAGTGCTGAACGCAGGTCCTCTTTTGGTTTCTCTTTGCCACTTCTCTTTGTTCATCAGCTTTATTCTCTCTGGCTGACTGTCCCCATGAGTACGGTTCTATTAGGATGGAGAAAAGAGGAAACAGATATTGGATGGGCAACCTGCAACGTCTGAAATGGGTTATTATGGCTGGGCTAGCTTGGGTCAGGTGCCCACTCACTGACCAATCACTATGGCTCAGAAGCAAGAATCATATAAGAAGATGATTGCCCCATTCACACCTTAAGGTGAAGAAGTGGTGAAAGTGATATAGTTCCCCTAAACAAGGGAATTGTTCCCAGAGAAAGAAAGAGATCTTCTATTAATAATTGATTGTGGCTAATAAATTACCCCAAAACTCAGTGGCTTAAAACAGCAAATGTTTCCTACCAAAGAGTTTCCGTGAGTCAGGAGACCAGATGTAGTTTAGCTGGATGTCTCCTACAAGGCTGTAAACAAGGTGCTGGCCAGAGCACAGGCATTTTAAGGCTCAGTCGAGGGAGAATCTGCTTCTGAGCTCACTCATGTGGCTGTTGGCAGGCCTCAGGTTCTTGCTGGCTGTTGGCTGGTGTATTAGCTTGCGCTGTGATAACAAAATACCATAGATGGGTGGCTTCAACTACAGTCATGGATTTCACACTTTTGGAGGCTGGGAATTCCAACATCAAGGTGCCAGCAGATTTGGTTCCTGGCGAAGGCTTTCTTCCTGGCTTGCAGATGCTGCCTTCTCACTGTGTCCTAAGAGCAAGCTCTGATCTCTCTTCCTTCTTTACAAGGACACTAATCCCATCATGGAATCCCACCCCATGGCCTTATCCAGACCTAATTACCTCCCAAAGGCCTCATTCCTAAATGCTATCACATTGGTGGTTGGGGCTTCAACATACGAATTTTGGGGGAACACAAACACTCAGTCCATAACAGCCAGAGACATCAGTTCCTTGACACATAGGTGTTTCCACAGGGCAGCTCACAACATGGCAGTGGGTTTTCCTCAAAGCAGGTAAGTCAAAGAGTGAGAGAAGGAGCCAAGGCAGAAGCCACAGCCTTTTGTAATGTAATCTCTGAGGTGACTTCCTATCACTTCTGCAATTTTCTCTTTGAGTTGCTAGGTCCAGCTCACAAACAAGGGAAGGTGGGTATATGGAGGCATGAAGACTAGGAGACAGAGATATTGAGAACCACTTTTTTGTTTGTTTCAATTTTTTTTTGAACCTTTGAACCCTTCACCTCCTGGGTTCAAGTGACTCTCCTGCTTCAGCCTACCAAGTAGCTGGGATTATAGGCATGCACCACCACACCTGGCTAATTTTTGTATTTTTAGTAGAGACAGGGTTTCACCATGTTGGCCTGGCTGGTCTTGAACTCCTGACCTTGTGATCCGCTCACCTCGGCCTCCCAAAGTGCTGGGATTACAGGCGTGAGCTACCAAGCCCAGCTTTTTTTTTTTTTTTTTTTTTTTGAAATGGAGTCTCACTCTGTCACCCAGGCTGGAGTGCAATGGTGCAGTCTTGGCTCACTGGAACCTCCACCTACAAGGTTCAAGAGATTGTCCTGCCTCAGTCTCCCAAGTAGCTGAGATTGCAGGCATGCACCATCATGCTCAGCTAATTTCTGTATTTTTAGTAGAGACGGGGTTTCACCATGTTGGCCAGACAGGTTTTGAACTCCTGATTTCAGGCAATCTGCCCACCTATGCCTCAAAGTGCTAGGATTACAGGCGTGAGCCACCACACCTGGCTAATTTTAATTTTTAATTTTATTTTTTCATAAGTTATTGGGGTATAGGTGGTGTTTGATTACATGAATAAGTTCCTTAGTGGTGATTTGTGAGATTTGGTGTACCCATCACCTGAGCACTGCACCCTATTTGTAGTCTTTTATCCCTTGCCCCCCCAACTCTTCTGTATCATTCTTATGCCTGTGTCCTCATAGCTTAGCTGCTATATATCAGTGAGAACATATGATATTTGGTTTTCTATTCCTGAGTTACTCCACTTAAAATAATAGTCTCCAGTCTCATCCAGGTCACTGCAAATGTTAATTCATTCATTTTTATGGCTGAGTAGTATTGCATTGTATACACATACCATAGTTTATTTATTCAGTTGTTGATTGATGGGCATTTGGGTTGGTTCCACAATTTTGCAATTGTGAATTGTGCTGCTACAAACATGTATGTGCAAGTATCTTTTTCGAAGAATGATTTCATTTCTTCTGGGTAGATACCCAGTAGTGGGATTGCTGGATCAAATGGTAGTTCCACTTTTAGTTCTTTAAGAAATCTCCACACTGTTTTCCACAGTGGCTGTACTAGTTTACATTCCCACCAGCAGTGTAGAAGTGTTCCTGGTTCAGTGCATCCATGCCAACATCTACTGTTTTTTAAATTTTTTGATTATGGCCATTCTTGAGGGGGAGTAAGGTGGTATCACGTTGTGGTTTTGATTTGCATTTCCCTGATCATTAGTGATGTTGAGCATTTTTTCATATGTTTGTTGGCCATTCATATATCTTCTTTTGGGAATTTTCTATTCATGTTCTTAGCCCACTTTTTGATGGGATTATTTGTTTGTTTTTTTCTTACTGATTTGTTTACTTCGTTGTAGATTCTGGATATTAGTCCTTTGTCAGATGTATAGATAGCGAAGATTTTCTCCCACTCTGTGCATTGTCTGTTTACTCTGCTGACTGTTCCTTTTGCTGTACAAAAGCTCTTTAGTTTAATTAGATTCCAACTATTTATATTTGTTTTTATTGCATTGGCTTTTGGG
>CAUYLG010064315.1:0-15606 GCA_963573385.1 Cacajao melanocephalus | reverse complement strand
CCCCCCCACCAAAAACCCCCCCCGCCTCCAAAATTTTGGTTTGTTGTTCTCATGTTGCTGTGTCTGTTTTGAGCCGTGGGTGGGGGGGGGGGGGGGGGTGGGGGGGGGTGGGGGGGTGGGTGGGCAGGTAGGATCAATGTCCCAAAGGATCAAATTAACTAGTCTAGTGCACTTGAAATCTCAGAATGAAAGGAGAAGGATAAATGTTTAAAGAGGTAATGGCTGAGCAGCCTTCAAATTTTATTAGAAATACCACCCCAGGATCAAAAAACCTTAATAAGTATCAAGCAGAATGAACACAAGCCAAATAACAAAGAAGTACATTATGGTCAAATTGCTGAAAACCCAGTAAAAGATGAAATCTTATCTTCAACAATAGAAGAGGCAACCATTACATAGAGGGAATAACGATGGGGAGGTTCTCTGGCTTTTCATCAAAAGCAAAGTAAGCCAGACTGCAATGGAGCAACAGCTTTGACATGCTGAAGAAGGGAAATGGTCAGTCTGGAGTTTTATAACCAGAAAAGCTGCCCTTTATTTGTGGGGATGAGATGGAGTTGTTTTTTGATTATCAAGGCCAAGATAGTTTATTGCCAGAAGACCCATACTACAGAAGATGTTAAAGAGGGACTTTAGATTGTGCAAAGATGGTGGAAGATAAAGGATCAGGTCCAGAAGGAACACTGACGAGCACCAAGGATCGTAAATTTGAACATTTTCTTTTTCTTTTGTTTCAACTTAGTTGGTGGAAAGTGAACCGTTAAAAGCAAAACTGCTTCTAGAGCACGGAATCTGGATTGAAGTGTTACATATTTCAGAAAATTTGACTCAAAAGTAGCCAGGCATGACGGCAGGTAGCTGGAGTCACAGCTACTAGGGAAGCTGAGGCCAGGAGTGGCAGACTGCAGTGACCTATGATTGTGCCACTGCACTTTGCCCTCCAACCCCAGGCAACAGTGATAGGCCCCTCTTTGAAAAAAATTTAAAAAAAAAAAGCAAAACCGATGACAATATTTTGTAGAGTTTGTAACGTATGTAGAAGTAAAATGTATGTAGATCATGGCACCCAAGGCCAGAGAAAATGGTTGGAGCCATATTGTTATAGGATTGTTACTTTTTTTATGAGGTAGTGTAATATTATTTCAGACTAGACAGTGGAGGGGTGGAATGTATATTATGGTCATACAACAACTACTAGGGAAATACAAGGAGTTAAGATAAAAAACATAAAAATAATGAACCGTAATAACTATAAGGCTTTTTTAAACCATGATCCACAATAAATATTTTATTTATTTAGTTCGTTATTGATTGGAGACAGTCTTGCTCTGTCACCCACGCTGGACTTAGGTAATGTGATCATAGCTCACTGCAGCCTTGGACTCCTGGACTCAAGCAATCCTCCTGCCACAACCTCCTGAGTAGCTGGCACTATAGGGGGTCTCATTACACTGACGGGGGACTCATTACACTATCCAGGCTGATCTTGAACTCCTGACCTCAAGCAATTCTCCCACCTTGGCCTCCCAAAGTATTGGTAATACACCCATGAGCCATCATGCCCAACCAGAAATATTTTATATTGTTACCAAGTACACGAGTGTTCCACTACTCTCTCATAGGCATAAACCACAATACAGAATACATTATTCAAAGCATTATTTATGATTACTAAGTGCAATGAATATTTTCTATTCTATTTCAGTTTTTAACATCAATTATGACCTATTGAATCAATTTTTACTAACAAACTCCTGCACTGGATCATAACTTGCAATTGGAAAAACACTTTTGTATAGTCTCTGCTGTCAGGTCATTTACTTCTTCATTTCTTTAATTTTTTTTTTTCTTGTGACTCGATTTTCACCAAGAAAGAATCTCATGCATAACATAAGCTATTCCCATTTTAGAAATGAGTAAACAGACTTGAAGAAATAACTAATATTCTTAAGACCACAGGCTAGTAAGTAGAAAAAGTCAAATTTCAGTGTAGATAAAAATGTAAGAAATTCAACTGCAGAGCTCATAAGCACTGTACCACACTCTCTCCATCTTGATCACTAAATTTGGGGACCTGGGTATCACTAATGGGTGCCCGTACTCATACACATTTTTCTTGGGATAAAAGACTAGTTTTCATCCGTAACCATTAAAAAGCAACTGAAGAATCACAATTCTATAGTGTTCTGCCCTAGTTTACTGCCCTAGTTTGTTTTTTCATGCCATACAACTAAGATCTGTTCGCATTATTTGAGCAGGCACTTTTGAAAGCTCCAGTCACTTAACCGTGATAGAACTCTAACCTGCACAGCTTCACATCTTATACTTTCCTTTGTATATGCTATTGGTAGGTGGGTGGCAACAGAAATCTACAAACATATAAAAGAGAAACTTTAATCTACTGAGGCTATTTTTCAGCTCTAAGATTCTGTAAACCTATCATTGTAATCAAGGGACCAGCCACCTGCTATTCTATAATGAAGCCACAAGATAGGCAGTTGTCTAAATTGCTCAGAAAGACATACAAAGACAGGGTTCCTTTGTTTCTTTGTTAGTCTTCCCTGGAGTTTTGCAAGACCTAATGTTAATTAGAGTCTCTTAGTGCAATTTAACCATATTCCTCTTAGTGTATTGTCTATCATAGAGATAGAATAATTTAACTTTCCTTAGGATAATCTTTTTTTCATATACTGATGTACTTAAGGGCAACTATTTATTTATTCACCATTTAGCTTTCTCCTCTCTAGACTAAACAAATATAATCCCCTTAATTTTCCCTCACTGGTTTGATTTTTTTCATAATTATTTTTGTAGTGCTCCTTGGGAAACCCTCTCTACTTTCTACCTGTGTATTTTAAAGGGTGGATTCCTATATTGATCACATTATTCTACTAAGGGCCTGACCAGTACCAAGTACGCCTGAAGGATCCGCAGCCCTCTCTGGCTGTACTTTCTAACAGAAAGCTGAGTACAGGTTGAGCATCCCTAATCTGAAAATTCTAAATATGAAATCCTCCAAAATCTGAAATTTTTTGAGGGTCAACATGATGCTACAAGTAGAAAATTCCACATCTGACCTCATGTCAAAACTCTGTTAGATGCATGATATTATCAAAAAATGTTGCATTAAATTACCTACCGGTTATAGGTACAAGGTCTGTTTAGACTTGGGTCCCATCCCCAAGATAACACATTATGTATATGCAAATATTCCCAAAACCTGCAAAAAAAATCCAGTATCTGAAACACTTCTGCTCCCAAGAATTTTGAATGAGGGATACTCATCTGTATTATGCTAACATTTCCGAAAGTGTTATTGCCAGTTTTCTGGACTGCCAACAGCTAAGGTTGAATCTCATTTACACAAACTACCATGAGCCAACTGAATCAATACCCTATATTCTCCTGTTGAAAATATCTGCTCATCACCACCCCACAACACACTGCACCGTGAGAAATAAAACTGCACCAACACAAGAGAGGCACCACGGCACCTCTCCCGGGAGAGGCCCCCCTGGCCTGGCGCTTGCTCACCTGCCCACTTGCCCTTGGCTTGTCCTCCCAGCGAGGGGCACTCGTCGCCCTGGACAGCAGCCCGTGCTGCTCATGGGGTTGAGGCTTCTGTACTTTGCCTATTTTATGAGCGCTGTTTTCAGATGTAGTTCAGGTGATGCAGGTACCACTATCTCACTCAGATGTAACTCTCTGGTATTCCAGTACACCCATAAGGTATTTCTCCATTCTCCTGTTCATGGTCTTATTCTGAGTAAGAAACAGTTTAGAAGGAACTCACTCCTGTAAGTCCTCCCTTCTGTGGGCAGTGGTCCTCAAGTGCTGTGGTCTAAGGACTCCTGGGAGTGCATAAAAATTACTGAGGACCTCAGGGCGCCTTTATCTTTGTGGGTTTCAGCTACTGATGTTTCTCATACCAGAATTAAACTGAGGAATTAAAAAATATATATCTGCTCATATGCTTTTAAGACATTTAGATTTCTTCTTTCATTATTGAATTCTCTTCCTTTTGGTTTGCGGGTTTCATTTTAACATTTCTCTATTGTGACATTATTATTTTCGTTGATTTCAAGAGTGCCCTTTATATTAAGGATTTTAACTCTCTGGTGGTTACATATTTTTTTAAGTTTATATGCAATCAAATATACTGCCAACTTTTTCTTTGCTTTTTATTCCATTTTTTTTCCAAGTCCTAATTTCAAGCCCAAGATCAATGAATAATTATCTAATTTGTTTTAACTTTTTCAGAATTTCACACCTTTTTGCAATCAACATTTTAATCCTGCAGCATTAACTTTGATATTTATCTTAGTGTGGGATATGGTTTAAAAAAAACTCTCACATATTTGTGTGCGAGAGAGAATTTGCCAGATTTTCCAATTCATCCTTTTTCCACTGGTTTGTGCGCTTTATCATATTTGAAATTCTTACATTAAGATATAAGCTTCAGGATTACCTGTTGATCAATCAAATTATGAATATACTATATATAATATATATATAAAGGCTTTATATATTATATAAAGAAATAAACCCTTCAGTCGAAACATAGGCAAAGACAATTCACAAAAGAAGAAAGAAAATTCCCAACAAACATGAAAAGATTCAATTTTATAAGAAATCAAAAAATTATATACAACTTTTTCTATTAAATCAGCAAAAGGTTTTTCAAAATTGTTAAAATATTAGTGTTGTTGAGATTGTTTAAAATTGTACAACTTCAAACACTGCTGTTGGTGTTCTTTTTACTAAGATTTTCTTTTGATAACTTTTAAACCAGTAGAAAATCTAAAAGTATAGTAGAATGAACACTCAAATACCCCTCACCTATTCTATGTGTCAACTTCCCTGGGCCAAGTAAAGCCCAAATTAAACATTTCTGAGTTTGTCCATGAGCATGCTTCCTGATGAGATTGATATTTGAATCAGTGGCCTCAGTAAAGAAAACTTGTCCCGCCTCCGTGGGGGTGGGCCTCATCCAATCAGCTGAGGGCCTTTGCCTTTCGACCTAATGGAACAAAGAGTGAAGGAGGATTTCAGTCTTTTTGCTTCCCACCTGTCTGCTTGAGTTGCACACTGATGTTCTGCCCTTGGGCTTATATTGCCACCATCAACTTTTCTGGTTCTCAGGCCTTCAGGCTTGGATTAGAATTATACTATGGGCTTTCCTTGGTCTCCAGTTTGCAGATGGTAGATTATGAGACCTCTTAGCCCCATAATTGCATGAGCCAATTTCTCATAATAAATCTTTATAGATATAATGTGGGGGTGTAGGTGTGTATACATACATACATACCCCCCCACACACATACATATTATTGGTTCTATCTCTCTGGCAAACCCTAATATGTCTTTACTGTTAATATTTGTCACATTATCTCTCTCTTTCTCTTTTCTTTCTCTTTCTCTTGCTCCATGTGTGCATGTGTGTGTATATCTATGAGTTTATGAATATACAAATATGTGTGTTTATATGTGTAATATATATGACATTTTTGCTGCACCACCGGAAAGTTAGTTGCAAACATCATGATACTTTACCTCAAAGATTTTAACCTGCAGTGGTTGGTGTTTTAGACATGAACCATATCTTTTAAAACAATTTGGAGACATGTATCAAAACCTTCAAGGTATATATAAAACTGGCATAATAATTTCACTTGTAAGCATTTGTTTAAAATATATTCTATTTTCATTTCTCAACTTTGAGCCTATTTCTCATGACATCCAGTATAACATTGGTTTCTTATTTAGGATTCAACAGAAAAGTACTCACATAATTACAAAGGAGATATATAAAATTAATTTTAGCTTTTGACACTAAGGAAATACATGTATGTGATAGCTTTTTTTGAGATGGAGTCTTGCTCTGTCGCTCAGGCTACTAGAGTGCAGTAGCACAATCTTGGCTCACTGCAACCTCTGCCTCCCAGGTTCAAGCAATTATCCTGCCTCAGCCTCCCAAGTATCTGGGATTACAGGCACCTGCCACCACGTCCAGTTAATTTTTGTATTTTTAGTAGAGATGCTGTTTAGCCATCTTGGCCAGGTTGGTCTCGAATTCCTGACCTCATGATCAACCTGCCTCAGCCTCCCAAAGTGCTGGGATTACAGGTGTGAGCCACTACACCCAGACATCATAGCTTTTTTCTCCAGAAATTTGTTCTTTCATTTGTTTATGTATCCCATTAATATGTACTGAGCACTTTACGATAGCAAAATAAATAAGATGAGGACTTAGTTTCCAGAGGTTGTCATCATGAATGGCTCTTTAGGCCACATCTAGAAATGTAGCCTTTTCTTAGATGAGGAAAAGGATTGAAAGATTTTAGATATAGATCTAATTTGAATTGTATTTCGGAAAGATCATTATGAATACAACTTATAAGATAGATTGAATGGGAAAAAGGTTTGTTAAGAAAAGTAGCTGGGAAGCTGCTGTAGTAATGCAGGTGGTTGGATTGAGAACAGAGATAAGCAGATAGATTGAAGAGAAATGAACAAGAAAGAACTAATAGGAGAAGAAGATTTGTTGAACATCTGATTAAATGAAAAGTAGGACTGAGGAGTCCCATCCAGGTTTCTGGATTTGGGCTGCTGGGTGGGTGGTAGAGCCATCCCTGATTAGAGAACTAGAAACACATAGTTTACAGAGGAAGGGGAGTGCACTCATGAGTTCGGTTTGGCATATGTTAGATGTTAAATAGGCAGGAGATTGTGTAAGATTCGATATGGACTTAGAAGACATCAGCATATATTCAGAAGTTAGTCATGGGAGTAAATAAAATCATCTAAGGAAGGCAAGAAGAAAATTGAGGCTGGATCTCTAAAAACCAGTTATATTCAACATTTAGGCAAATGAGGATGATAAAGAGGAGCACTCAGAGAAGAAGTTACCCGGAAAAGAGCAGTGCTAAAGAAGCTAAAGGATGGCATGGTTTTAAGAAGGCAGAGCCACAGTGGTGCCCCACACTTCACAGAGGTAAAGAAGATAAGAACTGGAACAGTCCTTTGGCTTTAGCCATGAGGAAGTCAATGGTGCCTTTTGTCTAGAGCAAGTTTCTCAACCTTGGCACCACTGACACATAGGGCTGAATAACTTTGCTGTGGCAGGCTGTCCTGCACATGAAGGAAGAATGATTAGCAAAATCCTTAACCTCTAAACATTAGATGACAGGACCAACCCTGTTTTCCCTGTCCATCCCCTATTTGCACCAACCTAAAGTGTCTCCAGACATTGCCAAATGTCCCTTGGGAAACAAAATCACCCCAAGGTGAGAACCACTGGCCAGAATAATTTCATTAGAAAGATTAAAAATGAAGCCAGGCTGCAGCAGGTGCCATCAGGGCAGACACAGCCAGTCACGTCCCCCTGGGCTCTGGTCTCACCATCCTGTCCCAGCTGCTCATGTGGGATATGAACCTCTTCCTCCAATAATAGGATGCAATATTTTGAGATGGCAACTATTTCAGCTTCATAATCATTTTGTTACACTCAGCATATTGCCAGTATCCACGAGAGGTATGGGTGTTTCACTCCAAGACTGTGTTAAGGCATCAAACTGTGGCCCATGGAAAAGTTTTACAGCATTCCCAGGAGGGTGATGGTGAGGAGTTAGGACCTGGAAATGTGCAAAAATAAATCTCATCTTCCTTTGACTGAGTTATCAAGGTATCAAGGAGACAACTTGAAAGATGATGGCTCATTCTGCTGCGACCCTCATCACACATCCCTTCCATGTGGTCACTCTGAGATCTGTGGTACAATTCATTGGCAAAGGACCTAAGTACTGTGGACTTTGTGACTTCATAACCATCTATCAGGAAGAGAGAATCCTAGGATTTTTTCTAGGACTGGTTCCTTGCCTCCTAGGTGGCATAATTTCTTTGTGGCTGTGTAGCTCACTGGCCTACCTCATCAATATCTATGCACTGGAGGGCAGGGTTTCTACCATGAATGAAATAAAGAGTTATTCCCAAGCTGTGACAAGATTTTTGCTGGCATGTTGACCTGTCCCTTTGTGCTTGTCTCTAATCTTGTGGCTGTCAACGACTATGGTCTTTCTGGTGGATGTCCTCCTTACTCTCCAATATATACTTCATAGATAGATTGTTGGTGCATGCTACAAAAACAGGGAAATATAAGCCCAGGAAATAGCTTGTTTTTCTAGAAGGTCCCCTTTGGGAAGACTTATTGCTGTGATTTAAAAATGTGGGACAGAGACAGTGACATTTCTATAGTCCTAGATGCACAGAATTATGGCAGAAAATGTTGATTTCTACACAGTATGATGCACTTTTATAATAATCATTTAATGTTGGGGGAAAAAACAGACTGCAAAGTGTTATGAGTGAGCAGGTAGTGCAAAGTGAAGTCAGCAGCTTAGCTGGAAAAATAGGGAGAGAGAGAGACAGTAACTAGAAGAGAATGTATGATTAATGGATAATTTTTTTTAAGATGAAAGAGGCTAGAGCGTGCTTAAATTGTGACAAGAAGATCCAATAAAAAGCTTATATTTGAACATGGCTAATAGATGGAGCAAAATCTCTAGGGAAACAGGAGGGAATGGGAGGCAGAGAATCCCCTGAATGGGTTTTTCTTAGTAATGCTGGGAGAGACTTGGGACTTTCAAAGAATTTCCTGCTGTTCTCCTTTATTGTTTCTGTGAAATAGGGAACAATCTAGAGAGTGAGAAGAAAGTGGAAACGCAAAGGCCCTATGACAGTGAGAGTTGTTAAGCGGCCCTAATTGGAGCACAGATAATTCTTTTCAGGAGGCATTGACAATACAGTTGAAGTTGGAGATCACAAACGGTCAGTGACAAAAATGCTCTTACACCATTTTCTTTCCCCCAGCAGTTTTCAGCAACCCAGGACAGATATGCAGGAGATTAATAATCAGATTGATCAAGACACTGGTTTTTGCCAGGTGAGTGTAATAGGCAGTCAATGTAGCAGAAAAATTAAGGATTTGGGAAAGTTGGATCTTTTTTTGTCTTGTTTTGTTTTTGAGACAGGGTCTCACTCTGATTCCCCTGCTGGAGTGCAGTGGCACGATCATAGCTTACTGCAGCCTTGACCTCCCGAACTCAAGTGATCCTCCTACCTCACCCTCCCAAGTACCTGGTACCACAGCCATGCACCACCAAGGAAAGCTGAATCTTTAAGAAATGGATTACTCCAAATGCTCATCTGGAAGAACAAACCTGCAACATGACCTCCTATCACACATAAAATGTATATAACCCACATTACATATATTATTATTCCATAGTTTAAAGGCTTAAAGTAAAATTATTTCATAGTTTAAAGGCCTAAAGTATTTTTCTGAGACAGAAAATCATACATTAAAAGAGTTATATTTAACTATATGCATTTTGAAAAATTTTTCATAGCAAATAAATGACACTATTAAACAAAGTTAAAAGGTAAAACACAGACTGCAGTGCATATGATAAAGAGCTCCCACAAATCAATAAGCAAAGCACTAACATCCCAGAGGAAGAATGGGCAAATATATAAACAATGTTATCACAAAGAAAAATTCAAAGTAAAATAAATATATAAAAATATATACAACCTAACAAGTAGTTAGACAAATGCCAATTAAAATATTGATGAGATTCTATTTTTTGCCCATCAAATTGGCAAAAATTAAAGGGTACGTTCAATTTCAGTGAGGCAGTAAGGGAATGAACGCATGGCTGATGGGATTGGAAACTAACATTCTCTTTTGGGAAATTAATAGCAACATATACTAAAGGGTAAAACACATACATATGAGAAAGCATTGCCAATATCATATTTTGGAGAAACAAAAGCACCAAAATTTATGTGTGCATGTGTAAATATAAGTGTGTATGTATACACTTATAATATAAATACATATATATAAGACCATTTATTGTAGCATTCTTAAATGATCACAAAAATAGGCTGATTGTCAAAAATAGGGAAATAATTGAATTAGCTACACGACATTTACACAACAGAATATTATTGTAACCACCCAACGTGTTAACCTTGCCCAATTTATCAAGACAGAAAAATTGCAATAGAGAAAGCATTTAATCCACTCAGAGCCTCTATAAAGGAGACTGGAGTTTTATTATTACTCAAAACAGTCTCCCTGAAAATTCGAGGATCAGAGTTTTTAAAGATAGTTTGGCGAGTAGGGTGCTGGAGGTGGGGAGTACTGATGAGTTGGGTCAGAGATAAAATCATAGGGAGTCAAGCTGTCCTCTTGTGCTGATTCAGTTTCTGGGTGGGAGCCACACGTATCGATCTGGGTGGTGCCAGCTGACTCTGAGTGCAAGGTCTGCAAAATATCTCAAGCACAGATTTTAGGTTTTACAATACTGATGTTATCCTGAGGAGCCATTTGGAGGGGTTTAGAATCTTGCAGCCTCCAGCTGTGGCGATTTCTCATCTCATGGCTAATTCGTTAGTCCTGCAAAGGCAGTCTAGTCCCCAGGGAGGAAGGGGGTTTGTTTTGGCAAACCGTTGTTATCATCTTTGTCTCCAAGTTGAACTATAAACTAAGTTCCTCCCAAAGTTAGTTCGGCCTATGCCCAAGAATGAACAAAGATAGCTTGGAGGTGAGAAGCAAGATGGGGGTGGTTAGGTCAAATTACTTTTACCATCATAATTTTCTCAGTTACAATTTTTGCAAAGGCAGTTTCATTATGCTACTATAAATAGAATTGGTGGGCTCTACATTAGTTGACCTGGAGAGACATCCAGATGAAATATTAAGTGAAAGAAAACAAGTTTCAGATGTATGTGTGTCGGGTGATTTCATCAACGCACATATATGGAGCATGCATTTATGTTTATTTGTATAAGCATGAAGAAAAATAGACATAGGACCATAAATCAAACCATGGCTGATGGGACTATAAATTGCCATCCTCTTTTGGGAAATCTGTTTTTAGGAGGAGTAGACATGGATTGGATGGGATAAGAAAAGATCGTCAACTTTTTCCCTATAAATGTTATGTTGGTTTCAAAGCATGCTTCACGTTAATAATTTTTTTAAATTGAATTAAAAAATGCAAGACTAAAGCATGAAATGGTAATTCACAAACTGTCAAGAAAGAAGCAGATATCAGGGATGATCGATTCTCATTTTTCTATGTAAGTATAATATATAGAAACATTGTTAAAATGAAAGCACATTATCACATCTCACTACTTAACAAAAGAATTGCTTTCATGTCAGAGGTCTCAATTTGTGCCTGAGTAGTTTCTGTCACCATAGGATTCAGACATGTCTGGGCACGTGTAGAGGCTAAGGGGTCAGGCCCACTGGGGGTTGATTTGCATGAGGGAAGACTAAGGAGCCTCCTAAGAAAACCTCATCTTAAACTAGGGTTGGACACATGTTTTTGGTCAAACAGTATTGAAAGGTGTGGCATGATTTTAAGCACAGCATAAAGACAAAAGGTAAACATCCTATTTAATGTTTTCCAACCCAATCCCTGTGTCTGGGTTCTAGGACCAGAGACAGTTATATTAATTGAAGTGATAGACTCCACACAAAAATATCTCTGATATGCTGAGGAGACAAGATTAAGCAATTTGGGGACCTGTGTAGGAAGTGTGGTACTAAAGAGGGTGCCAGCGTGGTAGGATTTCAGGGGCATTCAGCAGGGGATGGGCCTCAGCAAAGGATGCTGGAGGCAGAGGGAATCCCTTCTACATTCTGCTTTATTCACTTCACATTAGCACTACGTTTCTCTCCATTTCTATGGTCTTATCTGTCATTTTTAATGAATAAATACTATTTCATTGATATATATATATCAATATTTATTAACCTATTATCTTTTTTTAACTGTTTGAGTTCATTTGGACTGCTATAACAGAATACCATACACTGAGTGGTTTATAAACAACAGAAATTTACTTCTCATAGTTCTGGAGACTGGGAGGGCCAACATCAAGGTGCCAGCAGATTCAGTGTCTGGTGAGGGCACACTTCTTGGTTCATAGACGGCTGTCTTCTTTCTGTGTCCTCACGTGGTGGAAGAAGCAAGGAACTCTCTGAGACCTCTCTTCTGAGGACACTAATCCCAATCATGAGGACTCCTCCCTCATCACCTAATCACCTCCCAAAGACCTCACCTCCTAATTCAATTCCCTTGGGGGTTAGGATCTCAATGGATGAATTTCAGGGGGCAGGGCATGAACATTCAGGCCATAGCATCTACTAGTAAAGAACTTCATATGTATAGCTGTGTTTTGATGTTCAATTATTTTCTTAAATTCCCAAGAGCATACACTGACAAGGTCAAAAGATTTGAACATTTCCATATGTATAGTGTTACACTAGACGTAGTCATGTTGTTTTTCCAGAGCATTGAAGCAATTTAGCATGTCATCCGCAATGCTAAAGTTACCAAGATTTTGTCACAGATTGGACAGCTGGGTTTTATCTTTTGCATTTAACAAATATTTATTGAGTATCTACTATCTACTATGGCCAGCCACTCCTCTGCATACTTCCTTCCAAGTTCTCATGTGGCTTTCTGAGTCCTAGGCTGATGGTCTTTAGGACTTACTGTTCTGTAAGCAGCATGCAAAAAATTTACTCATAGCCAAGAAAAATCCACCCACCATAGGATCCTGTTTTCCCTATTAGGAGGCCTTCTATTTTCCAATGGCTGTTTGGGAGACACTGCCTCCACCTTCTCCTTTCCCTCCTTGCACTAAGATTGATTTTCTAGGATAGCTCTTCCCATTCTTTCTATCCCCAGGGCTGTTTCCTCTCTCAGTGTTTCCTTCCTTTTTATCTCCTGGAGTAGAGGACACTCCTGGAGAGATAGAAGTCCTGGGTAACCATATCCTGCCATATCCTAGGATCACTATTCTCCGGTCCCCAGAGCCCCCCCCAGACCTAGGTGAGAGTCAGGTCAGCCCTGCTTTCCCTGTGCCCAAGCAGGTCCCCATGACACCAGCCCTGCTCCCTCCTAGAAGCTGATCTTCCCATGTCCTTCCCACAGCCTGCACTTTGGGAGGAACTGGTCCACTACGTTCAGCTCTCCAGTGAGAGTTTTCATCACAGATGATAGCCTCTGTTTGTCACGTTGGATGTGGTTCTTTCCCATCTGCTGACCTCAGTTACTTGGTTCTTGCTGTTGCTCATGTGTTTACAATCCTTTATGTGGCCAAATTTCTCAGTCTTTTTCTTTGTGATTTCTTCTGATGCTTCAAAGTAAAATTGTTTTTAAAAAAGGACAGTGTTTCCCCTTCCACGAACACTCCCTTCGTGGAAGCTGTTTTTCTCTATCCTGGATTTCCTCTCTGGAGTCCCCTTCCACGCTCTCTCATGGAAGCCTGTCTTCCCCTTCTAAACTCCGTCTCTCTCTCTCTATTCCCTTCCACTCAGTATGGAAGCTGCTTTCCTCTCCTGGATTCCATCTTTCTGGATTCTGTCACTCAGTGTGAGAGTTAGCTGTTTCTCTCTCCTTCTCCTGTTTCTCTCTCTCTAAATAAATCCCTTTCTACAAAAAAAAAAAAAAAAAAAAAGATAGTGTTTTCTCCAAAGATCTGAAAATCAATAACTTACATTTCCTGCAATATTTTCTATTATCTAACACTTTAGCCACATGACATTTATTTTAATTATGAAGTATCAAATTACTGTATTAAATTGATTTTTCCAAAAAGAGATGTAGCTAAGAATACTCAACAGTATGTATTAAATAATTCTTTATTTTCACTGTTTTTTTTAAGATGCTTCTTGTTACCTGTTATATTCTTATATGCAATATGCTTATTTCTGAACTATGCTGTACCATTTAACTATATGCTTATTGGGGGGAAGATATACTTCCATTTGTTGTTCTCTTTGCAAAATACTAGTTAATGCTCTTAGTTGAGCATGAGAGTGGTAAGTGCTAAATAAATGACATCTATTTTTGCAAATAAAAATTACAATTATGTTAAGTTCAAATATCCTATTGAGATTTTTGAGGTGAACTATAGTCAACCTACAAATTTGCTGAATAAAATAGAAGGCTTTCTGATTCATCATTATTTTCAAGGACAAGAATACACCCTTCCATTCATCGTCTCTAATATTATTCAGTAGAGTTTTATACTTTTATTTCTATTAGATAAGACATATAACTCTTTCATAAGAATTCTTATTGTTAAATAATTTAGATAATATATTATTCTGGGATAAATAAAAGGACCCCTGGTATGTATTTGTATACACTGCATTCATCTGTATACTTTATTGATGCCTATAGTTATTTTATTTTTAGATTATTTCTTTTAGTTTTTAAAAGTACACAATCATAACATCTAAAAATGATATTTTAATTTTGTTTTCCAGTATTAATTCTTCCGAGTTTTTAAAAAATATTTTCTTGCATTGACCATAACTTCCAAAGCAATATCAAACCCATAGAAGAATGGTTGCCTTGGTTTTCTTACTGATTTGAAAGGGAAACTTCCTAACAGAAGGAAGGAAAGGAGGCTTTGGAATAAGACTTGAAGGCTTCTTAATGCTGATGGTGTCTTTTACAAGCTAGAAATCCAGAACAAATTCCACAATCTCCCTGAATCCCAGTTTCTTCACCAGGAAGATGACGATATGAATACAACTCACAGTGTCATAGGAATAACGGAGTTATCATCTGCAAAGTGCCTGGCACTCAAGGCAGACACAGTACATTTTACTTTTATCGAGTAATAGAGGTGAGATTTAAAGCCAGATCTACCTGACTTCAGGCCCACACCAATAACCCTGTTCTCTGCAGCCTCTTCAGGAGGAATTTCATTTATGTATAGGTCACGCCCATGTATGGAAACAAACACAGCCACAGATGTCTCTGTCTATCAGCCATAGCAAAATAAACTCTGAACACTAAGCTACCTCTATGAATACACCAGCTTTCCTTCATGCACAGCATCATGTACAGATTTGAAATGTCTAAACTCTAGCTGGCCTGGCCAACACAGTGAAACCTCATCTCTACTAAAAATACCAAAAAAAAAAAAAATAGGCAGGTGTGGTGGCAAGTACCTGTAATTTCAGCTTCTCAGGAGGCTGAGGCAGGAGAATCACTTGAACCTCAGAGGTGGAGGTTGCAGTGAGCTGAGATCGTGCCATTGCACTCCAGCCTGGTGACAGAGTGAGACTCTGTCTCAAAAACAAAAAAAGAAATGTCTAAACTCTATCCAGTAAGTACAAATTCCAAAGTAGTGGCTACCTTTAACAAGGGGAGGTCAGAGATGGGGTGTAAGGCTAGAGGAAAAATATAAAAAGAAGTGCAAGTCATTGATACTATTTTATTTTTTGAAAGAAAGAAAAAGAGAGGAAAGAAAGTGAGAGTGAAAGAAAGAAAAAAAAGAATGTACGAGAGAAAGAAAGAGGAAGAGAAAGAGGGAGAGAGAACGGGATTGTTGTTCTATTGCCCAGGCTAGAATGCAGTCTAAAAGTGGGTATTAAAAACCTCTTTTATGCCAATAATTGTGCTTAACAATGGAGACAGGAAGGAATAAGAGATGAAAATAACAAACAAGCAACCAACCAATATTTTATTTAAACCTGTGAAATGCTATGCAATTGCTGAGGAGTGA
>CAUYLG010064314.1:0-20539 GCA_963573385.1 Cacajao melanocephalus | reverse complement strand
AACAACACCAAAAACCCTTAACAAAAAAAAAAACCCCCCCCACAAAACCTAGCCCCCCAGCATCCCCCGCACCCCCCACCCCCCCCCCTTTTTTTTTTTTTTTTTTTTTTTTTTTTTTTTTTTTTTTTGAGACAGGGTCTCACTCTGTCACCCAGACTGGCGTGTGCAGGGCGCCATCTCGGCTCACTGCCAACTCTGCCTCCCAGGTTCAAGTGATTCTCCCGCCTCAGCCTCCCGAGTAGCTGGGACCATAGGCACCCAAGACTATGCCTGGCTAATTTTTGTATTTTTAGTAGAGATGGAGTTTCACCATGTTGGCCAGGATGGTCTCAAATTCCTGAGCTCAAGTGATCCTCCCACCTCAGCCTCCCAAAGTGCCGGGATTACAGGCGTGCGCTACCGTGCCAGGCCTGAGGCTGGAAATGTTATACACTAATAAGAGTTGTCATGAAGACAGACTCTTCATATCAGCTCTCGGGTGCTGTGTGTATATGTCCTATATCTGCCATAATAAAACGACACCTGTGTGTCTTTGGGCTAGTGACTCAACCTCTCTGTAGTCCCATGCCTGGAACTACAGGTGTGTGCCACCACACCCAGCTCATTTTTGTATTTTTTGTAGAAATGGGGTTTCGCTATATTACCCAGGCTGGTCTCAGACTCCTGGCCTTAAGCAGTCCTCCTACCCTGGCCCGTCCTGCGGGTCCTCACCCGTAGAATGGGAGGCAATGGTATCTACCCCATAGGGTTATGGTCAGGGTGTGGGGTGTGAGAGCAGATGGGAAGCACTCAGCTCGTAGAGTAAGTGATCAATAAATGATAGACAAGAGGAACAGAAGGAGGAAGAGGAGAAAGGAAGAGACAGGAAGGGGAGAAGGAAAAGGAGGAGGAGAGGGAGGAAGGGGAGGGGGAGGAGGAAAAAGAGGAGGAGGAGGGGGTGGAGGAGGAGGAAAGGGAGAACAGGTGGCCCAGAAGGGGGGCCAGCAGGGACAGATGCAGGTCTGTGGCCGCCACGCCCTTCCCTGGTGCCAGGCAGGCTTCCTAGAGCCACACACGGTGCAGTCCTTGCAGCCTGGCGCCCCTACGTCCAGGGAGGCCTCAGGACGGGCCCAAGGCTGCCCAGCGGGGCGGACACTCACAGGAAGAGGTTTTCCATGATGTAGTGGTAGTCGGGGAGGCTGCTGTCGGGAAGGAAGCAGGCCGCGAAGACGATGATGGCGTTGAGGCCTTCGCCGTAGTACCCTGCGGAGAGGCGGCCGGTCAGCAACGTCGGACTCCTCCCCCAGCCCTGAGCCACCTCGCACGTGCCACCCACCACGTCCCAGTGCCCACATGCTCTGGATGGCGTGGCTTTGAGCCACAGCAGCCAGTGACCCCTTAGTCAGTCTCTGCCTTCGGTGGGGAGTGACAGCGACCATCAGGGACCCCCACCGCCGCCTGCCAGGCCTTGCCCACAGCGCGTCCGCCCCAAGTGGGTTGATGGCTTAACATCCGCGCGCGTGACATGAAGAGACCAAGATGCAGAGAGGGGCACTGACGAGCCTCTTGTGGCCCCATGGGCCGGGTCTCACCTCCGTGGGTGACCACCTTCATGTAAGGCCGGATCATGTGCAGGTCTATGCGGTGCTCCTGCTCCCCGATAATCACCGTCCGCCACAGGCGCCCATTGGCGGCACTGCCGTCCTCCGTCGCGCCGTCCCCGAATAGATCCGCGCTGTCCCCGGGCATGTTCTTGGCAGTGGCCACAGGGGTGTCATCTAGAAGCAGGCCGGGGACAGCCACATGGACGGCCGGGTGCAGATAGCTCCCGCCCTCCCGCTAAGCCTTCCTTCCTCTCTCCCGGCTCCCTGGCTGTGGGGGCACACATGTCCTCTGCTTCTCCGCATCTGGCTGCCCTGCTGACCCATTTCCTCTCCTACTCCCTCTTCAAGGCCTGGCTCAAATGCTGCCGCCTCCTCTGCTATGTTGTTCCATAGCAGAATAGGAAGGCCCATCTGCCATTCGCCCCTGCAACTTTTGTTTGAGACAGGGTCTCCCTCTGTCGCCCAGGCTGGAACGTAGTGGTGCTATCTCAGCTCACTGCATCCTCCACCTCCTGGGTTCCAGCAATTCTGCCTTAGCCTCCCAAGTAGCTGAGACTACAGTCGTGTGCCACCACACCCAGCTAATTTTTGTATTTTTAGTAGAGACAGAGCTTCACCATGTTGGTCAGGATGGTCTCGAACTCCTGACCTCAGGTGATCTGCCTGCCTCCCAAAGTGCTGGGATTACAGGTGGGAGCCACCATGCCTGGCCCTTTGTGGTCTGTCTTTCTGATTACCTGTGTGTGCAGATAGGGACCAGAACTGTCTCTTTTTTTTTTTTTTTTGAGACAGAGTTTCACTCTTTCGCCCAAGCTGGAGTGCAATGGCACAATCTTGGCTCACTGCAACCTCCGCCTTCTGGTTTCGAGTGATTCTGCTGCCCCAGCCTCCCAAGTGGCTGGGACTACAGGCACCCGCCACCACGCCCGGCTGATTTTTATATTTTTAGTAGAGACAGGGTTTCACCACATTGGCCAGGATGGTCTCCATCTCCTGACCTCGTGATCTGCCCGCCTCAGCCTCCCAAAGTGCTGGGATTACAGGTGTGAGCCACCGCGCCCAGCCTGACTGTCTCTTCTTATCATAGCCCTGCCGTATCCCCCACACCTGAATCAGGACTTGCCCTAAAGCAAATGCTCTAAAAGTATTTGTTGCATACATCAAAGGCACCTCATCGGACTCTTGGTCGCCCTTGAGAGTCTGATGAAAGCCACGTTCCACAGGAAAATTCACAAGCTCACAAGAAAAATATGCATCGAATTGCAGGGGCAGGCTCACAGCTGCGATCCCAGCACTTTGGGAGGCTGGGGCGGGTGGATCACTTGAAGCCAGGAGTTTGAGACCAGCCTGGGCTACATGGGGAAACCTCGTCTCTACTAAAAATATAAACATTAGCCAGCTATGGTGGTGCGTGCCTGTAGTCCCAGCTACTTGGGAGGCTGAGGCAGGAGAATTGCTTGAACCTGGGAGGTGGAGGATGCAGTGAGCCGAGATAGCACCATTGCACTTCAGCCTGGGCAACAGAGGGAGACCCTGTCTCAAAAACAAAAAAAGTTGCAGGGGTGAACGGCGGATGGACCCTTCTGGCAGCCCTCCTATTCTGCTATCGAACAACAGAACTTATTCCTTCTGTCTAATTGTATGTTGGTACCCATTCCCGGACCTCATTTTTTTTTTTTTTTTTTTGGGCCGAGAGTCTCGCTCTGTAGCCCAGGCTGGAGTGCAGAGGCTCAATCTCGGATCACTGCAACCTCCAACTCCCAGGTCCCTGTTCAAGTGATTCTCCTGCCTCCGCCTCCCGAGTAGCTGGGATTACAGGCGCCTGCCACCACGCCCAGCTAATTTTGTATTTTTAGTAGAGACAGGGCTTCACCATGTTGGCCAGGCTGGTCTTGAACTCCTGACCTGGTGATCCGCCCACCTCAGCCTCCCAAAGTGCTGGGATCACAGGTGTGAGCCATTGCGCCTGGGCTTAACCTCTCTGTCTTCTATTTTAATTTTATTTTTGACACATGGTCTCACTCTGGTGTCCATGCTGGAGTGCAGTGGTGCAATCACATCTCACTGCAGCCTTGACCTCCTGCGCTCAAGGCTAGATGGCTTAGAGCCCCTGCCCCGCCTGTCACTCTCTGAGCCTATGAGAATCCAGAGATGGAAAGCCAGGGGGGCCGGGGGGGGGTGGTGGTGGTGGTCCAGCAGGTACCAGAGAGACCCCGAACTTTACCTTCCCACTCCAGTTCGTTGCCATTCCCCAGGAACTCCAGGGAGTCGGTCTCATCAGGGGTCTCAATGTCATCCACGTTAATATCCAGGTCATCCGGGGTATCCAAGAAGTCATCGGACAGCAGGGATCCCTCGCTCTGATCCAGAGAAATGTTGATCTCTGGCGCCACCAGCGTCTTCCTCTTCCGATGAGCTCCATTGAAGTTTAGCGTGCTGGGAGGTGCTGCAGGGAAACGGGAAAAGCAGAGACAATCCTTGCTTTTTCTCTTTTACCGCCTCCCCAGTTTCCTACCTGGTGGAAGCTGTTTCATTGCACAGGAAGAGGGAGGAGGGGGTAGCCTCCCTCCTGTGTGCATGCCATCGTCCGGGGTGGGTGGAATTAAGCAGACATCAGTTCCTGACAGCGGCGAATGTTATAACTGCTGTCCTGTGGGTGGGGGCGGGGCACCTGCCTCAGAGATTAAGGCTGGATGCTTGGACAGTGGGCAGACCTGGGTTCAAAGCTTGACTTCGGGCTGGCTGCGGTGGCTCAGGCCTGTCATTCCAGCACTTTGGGAGGCTGAGGCGGGCAGATCAC
Organism: Cacajao melanocephalus; assembly: GCA_963573385.1. Classification (NCBI taxonomy): domain Eukaryota; kingdom Metazoa; phylum Chordata; class Mammalia; order Primates; family Pitheciidae; genus Cacajao; species Cacajao melanocephalus. The sequence continues at coordinate 16,156 of CAUYLG010064314.1, read as the reverse complement.
CTGAGGTCAGGAGTTTGAGACCAGCCTGGCCAACATGTCGAAATGCCATCTCTACTAAAAATACAAAATGAGCTGGGTGTGGTGGTGGGCGCCTGTAATCCCAGCTACTTGGGAAGCTGAGGCAGGAGAATCGCTTGAACCCGGGAGGCAGAGGTTGCAGTGAGCAGAAATCGAGCCACTGCACTCCAGCCTGGGCGGCGAGAGCAAAACTCTGGCCGGGCCCGGTGGCTCATGCCTGTAATCCCAGTACTTTGGGAGCCTGAGGCAGGTGGATCAAGAGGTCAGGAGTTCAAGACCAGCCAGACCCATGTGGTGAAACCCTGTCTCTACTAAAAATACAAAAATTAGCCAGGCATGGTAGTGGGCACCTGTAATCCCAGCTACTTGGGAGGCTGAGGCAGGAGAATGGCTTGAACCTGGAAGTGTAGGTTGCAGTGAGCCGAGATCACACCACTGCCCTCCAGCCTTGGTGGCAGAGCAAGATTCTGTCTTAAAAAAAACAAAACTCCATCTCAAAACGTAAGTAAGTGAGAAGAGACACATCTCTTGTGCAGACAAATTGCGAAGGCAGTGCATCCTCTTACAGGCTCTCTCTGACTCTCACCCTCCTGTCTCCACTCATGAGGATCCCATGAGGACATCAGGCCACCTATCTGGGATTGTCTCCTATTTTAGAGTTCTCCAGGGAAACAAATCCAATAGGGGGTGTGTGTGTGTATGTGTGTATATATATATTTTCCATACATATGGAAGAAAAGAAAGGAAATTTATTTTAAGGAATTAGCTCATGTGATCACAGAGACTGACAAGGTCTAAATCTGCAGGGCGGGCCAGCGGGTGGGACGCTGAGGAAGGGGTTGATGTTGCCAACGCGTCTGCAGGCAGAATTGTCTCTGCCTGGGGGATCCTAAGTCGTCTTCGCTTAAAACCTTCAACTGATTAGATGAGGCTCACCCACATCACAGCTGCCTGTTTAAAGTCCACGAAATTTTTTTATTTTTATGTTTGATGGAATCTCGCTCTGTCATGCAGGCTGGAGTGCAGTGGTGCAATCTCGGCTCACTGCAGCCTCCCCCTCCTGGGCTCAAGCAATTCTTCTGCCTCAGCCTCCTGAGTAGCTGGGATTACAGGCATGTGCCATCATTCCCAGCTAATTTTTTTGTATTTTTAGTAGAGATGGGGTTTCACCATGTTAGCCAGATGGTCTCAATCTCCTGACCTCATGATCCGCCCACCTCAGCCACCCTAAGTGCTGGGATTATAGGCGTGAGCCACCGCGCGGCGGGCCAGCCTCTGACATTTCTAGTTATAGCCCCAGGCAGGGCTGAAACCCAGAAACAGTGGGCCCATTTCCGCCCTTCTGTGGACAGGGAAACTTACAGGATGTGTCTTCCACCGGGCTGCCAAGCAATTCCACCCCCGTCTCTTCTGGGAGCGGCCTGCGGACCCATCCAGGAATGGGCATCGGTCGCCGGGCACCGGAGATTCAGCCAGAGGAGTGTGGAGTGACCCAGACAGGTCCGACCAGGCCAGTCAGGCAAGACAGTAACAAAAGGAAAACACATTTAGTTCTGGAGAATCACTGGCCCCAAAGATAATACATTTTTTTTTGGAGACAGGACTTCAGTCTGTCATCCAGGCTGGAGTGCAGCGTCGTGATCATGTAATCCCTCCACCTCCTGGACTCAGGAGATCCTCCTGCCTCAGCCTTCTGGGTAGCTGTGACTATAGATGCACACCACCAGGGCTGGCTAATTTTTGTAGTTTTTTTGTAGAGATGGGGTCTTGCTATGTTGCCCTGGCTGCTCTTGAACTCCTGGGGTCACACTATCTTCCCATCTTAGCCTCCCGAAGTGCTGGGATTACTTGAGCCACCACGCTTGGTATGTTTTTTTCTTTTTTCTTTTTTTTGAGACGGAGTCTCACTCTGTTGCCCAGGCTGGAGTGCAGTGGTGCAATCTTGGCTCACTGCAACCTCTGCCGCCTGGGTTCTTGCAATTCTCCTGCCTCAGCTTCTTGAGCAGCTGGGATTGCAGGCGCATGCTGCCACACCCGGCTAATTTTTTGTATTTTAGTAGAGACAGGGTTTCACCATGTTGGCCAGGCTGGTCTTGAACTCCTGGGCTCACGCAATCTGCCTGCCTTGGCCTCCCAAAGTGCTGGGATTACAGGTGTGAGCCACCGCGCCCTGCCTGTTTTTTAACAGAGGAAAGAAATCACAATACATCTGGGCTGAAGGGCTCCTTTTAGAGCATCAAATTAATATTAAGCCTTGTGGAGATTTTTGGATGTCTTGGTAAGAATGAAGGTTTTCCCCAGCATCACAGGACTTCAGAAACTTTGAAATATGTTAATAAGTTGAATTTTCCCTAGGGCGACCCTGCAGAATTTGATCTCTGATGAGTTATTGACTCTCAAATGCAGCAAGAAGTATTTAAAAAAATTAAAATTTAAATAAATAAATAGACCGGGCTTGGTGGCTCACATCTGTAATCTCAGCACTTTGGGAGGCTGAGGTGGGCGGTTCATGAGATAAGGAGTTTGAGACCAGCCTGGCCAACATGGCCAAACCCCATCTCTACTGAAAATACAGGTGGGCACCTGTAATCCCAGCTACCCAGGAGGCTGAGGCAGGGGAATCGCTCGAGCCTGGGGGTGGAGGCTGCAGTGAGCCGAGACTGTGCCATTGCACGCCAGCCTGGGCAACAGAGCAAGACTCTATCTCAAATAAAATGAAATAAAAAAAACAAAAAATTAAATAACCTGAGTCAACCAGAAGAGACCTCTACATTAATGCTGGAACAGTTTGTGCAACCAAATAAATAAGGAAATATTGAATTATAACCCAAGATACAAAATAAATGCCTATGACTCTATATGGATATAAGTCATTGAATGAATAAATAGGAGAGAAGAGACATTTTTTTGTGTGGAAGAATTGCAAATAATTTATGTACATATCTGCCCTCAAGGAAAAGAAGGATAATTGGATAACTCTGTAGGCTGTTTGTAGTGATGTCATTCTAAAAAATAGAGGATGGGCCAGATGCGGTGGCTCCCGCCCGTAATCCCAGTGCTTTGGGAGGTCGAGGTGGGTGGATCACTTGAGCCCAGGAGTTCCAGACCAGCCTGGCCACCATAATGAAACCCCGTCTCAACCAAAAATAAAAAAATTAGCCAGGCGTAGTGGCACACGCCTGTAAACCCAGCTACACTCGGGAGGCTGAGGCAGGAGAATCACTTGAACCCGGGAGGCGGAGGTTGCAGTGGGCCGAGATCCCACCACTGCACTCCAGCCTACGTGACAGAGCGAGACTCCATCTCAAAAAAAAAAAAAAAAAAAAAGAGAAAAAAGAGGACATTAAGAAAAACTAGGAAAATCTAAAACAGCGTGGACTTTGTTAAGTAATAATGTATCAATATTGATTCATTAATGGTGACAAATATCAAATATACACAACTAATACCAGATGTTAATTATGGGAGGAATTAGGGACCAAGTCTACAGGAATTCTCTGTACTAACTTTGCGGCTTTTCCTTTCCTTTTCTTTTCTTTTCTTTTTTTTTTTTTTTTTTGAGGCAGAGCCTCACTTACCCAGGCTGGAGTGCAGTGGCGTGATCTCGGCTCACTGCAACCTCCACCTCCAAGGTTCAAGTGATTCTCATGTCTCAGCCTCCTGAGTAGCTGGGACTACAGGCATGTGCCACCATGCCTGGCTTATTTTCGTATTTGTAGTAGACGGGGTTTTGCCATGTTGGCCAGGCTCGTCTCGAACTCCTGGCCTCGTGATCTACCCTCCTCAGCCTCCCAAAGTGCTGGCATTACAGGTGAGAGCCACTGTGCCGAGCCCCGGACCATTTCTTGAAGACACAGCCTGAGCTGCCCAAGTTTGATCTAGGTGTTCTATGTCTTTGACTGCCTGAGGAAATATTCCATTCTGGGCAGAACGTTTTGCGTGGGGCTGCCAGAGGTCCTAGTGGCAGGGCGTGCTGACTCAGGAATGCCTGGCTACAGCTTAATTCATCTGTGTAATGCAGCACTCCTGGCTCAGCTGCAAGGCAAGCTGTTTATACAGGAAGGGTGGTGGAGTACATGTTTCTTTCCTGTAAAAAAATGATTTATTGGCCAGGTGCCGTGGCTCATGCCTGTAATCCCAGCACTTTGGGAGGCCGAGGCGGGCAAATCACCTAAGATCAGGAGTTCGATACCAGCCTGGCTAACATGGAGAAACCCTGTCTCTACTAAAAAATACAAAAAGTACTGGGTGTGGTGGCGTGTGCCTGTAATCCAGCTGCTTGGGAGGCTGAGGCAGGAGAATTGCCTGAACCCGGAAGGCCGAGATGCAGTAAGCTGAGATTGTGCCATTGCACTCCAGCCTGGGCGACAAAGTGAGTCTCTGTCTCAAAAAAAAAAAAAGAGATTTATTCCCTCATTTCTGTTCCACTTAGGGCACGAGTTGGTAGCCTTTTGGGGGCACAATTTATGCTTTTTCGCTCTCCCTTTCCCTCCCTCTGTCTTGTCTTTATTCGCCCATTCATCAAATGTTCTTTGAGTAACCGCTGTGTCTCCAGTGCATCTATGTGGCTTGGAGGTAAAGGAGGAATCACGTCACCCTCCTCCTATGCACGGCAAAGATCAAAATGGAGTGGACGTCCAAAGAAAGTGAAAACATCTGTTCACATGAAAACTCATACTTGAATGTTCATAGCAGCGTAATTCATAAAAGCCAAAACGTGGAAACAGTTCAAGAGTCCATTGACAGATGACTGGATCAACACAGGTGGTATATCCATTCAATGGAATACTATTCAGCCCTGAAAAGGAACGAGGCTCTGACACAGGCCACAGTGTGGATGCACCTTGAGGACATCACGTTCAGTGAGAGACACCAGACACAAAAGGCCACACAGCACTCCAGCCTGGGCAAGAGTGACCCTCCGATCAAAAAAATAAAAGAAATGTTGTGAATAGGTAAATGCTACACTGGAAGTAGACACGTGGGTTGGCGGGGAGGGATGAAGATGGGGGTTGACTTAATGGAATAGGATTTTCTCTCAGGGTGATGAAAATGTCTTCAAATTAGATAGATGTGGGGTTGTGTAACATTATGAATGGACTCACTGCCACTGAACTGTGCACTTTAAAACAATAAATTCATGTTATGTGAATTTCCCCTCAATTTTTATATTTTACTTTTTCTCCCTCTGTCGCCCAGGCTAGAGTGCAGTGGCACAATTTTGGCTCACTGCAACTTCTGCCTCCCAGGTTCAAGCAATTCTTCTGCCTCAGCCTCCCAAGTAGCTGGATTACAGGCACACGCCACCACGCCCAGCTAATTTTTGTATTTTTAGTAGACATGGAGTTTCACCATGTTGGCCAGGCTGGTCTCAAACTCCTGACCTCAGGAGATCCACCTGCCTCTGCCTCCCAAAGTGCTGGGATTACAGGTGTGAGCTATCGTACCTGGCCTCACCTCTTTTTTTTTTTTTTTTTTTTTTGAGACAGAGTTTTGGTCTTGCTGCCCAGGCTGGAGTGCAGTGGTGCAATCTTGGCTCACCGCAACCTCCGCCTCCTGGGTTCGAGCAATTCTCCTGCCTCAGCTTCCTGAGTAGCTGGGGCTACAGGTGCGTGCCACCATGCCCAGCTAATTTTTGTATTTTGAGTAGGGACGGGGTTTCACCATGTTGCCCAGGATGGTCTCATTCTCTTGACTTCGTGATCCGCCCGCCTTGGCCTCCCAAAGTGCTGGGATTACAGGCGTGAGCCACCGAGCCCGGCCTTTTTTTTTTTTTTTTCCAAAGCAAGCTTTGGCTAGGCACAAGGTGGCCCACAGCTATAATCCCAGCACTTCGGGAGGCTGAGGTAGGAGGATCCCTTGAGCCCAGGAGTTTGAGATCAGCCTGGGCAACACAGTGAGACTCCATTTCTACAAAAAATAAAACGCCAGGCATGGTGGCATGTGCCTGTAGTGCCAGGTATTTGGAGGCCAAGGTGGGAGGATCCATTGAGCCCAGGAGGTGAGGCTGCAGTGAGCTGTGATCAAGCCACTGCACTCCAGCCTGGGAGACAAAGAAAGGAATGAAGAATGAACTCACATGCCCATTCACAAGGTTAATCCAAACCAGTGCTGCAAAATTGCAGGCTGATGAGTGACGCACCAAGCCTAGTCGTGTCCTGCCCACATGGCATTTAAAACACATTTTCCATTTGCTGTCAAAGAAGAGGTGTGATGCAAAAAGTCTAGATTTCTGGCTGGGCGCGGTGGCTCACCCCTGTAATCCCAGCACTTTGGGAGGCCTTGGCGGGCAGATCATCAGGGGTCAGGAGTTCAAGACCGGCCTGGTCAACATGGTGCAACCTCGTCTTTACTAAAAATACATACCCACAAAAAAGAGTTAGCTGGACGTCGTGGCTCATGCATGTAATCTCAGCTACTTTGGAGACCGAAGAGGGCATATCACCTGAGGTCAAGAGTTCAAGACTAGCCTAGCCAACATGGTAAAACCCCATCTCTACCAAAAATACAAAAATTAGCCGGGCGTGGTGGTGCATGTCTATAGCCCCAGCTACTTGGGAGGCTGAGGCAGGAGAATCTCTTGAACCCGGGAGATGGAGGTTGCAGGGAGCTGAGATCATGCCACTGCACTCCAGCCTGGGCAACAGCGCGAGACTCCATCTCAAAAAAAAAAAAAAAAGTCTAGATATCTATGGTTTCTTGAATCAGAAGACCTCTTCTTCCAAACTGATACCGATCAGCAGGAAGTGTCCTCCAATGTCCTCCTGGGTGTTAGAATTTCCCTCTAGCTCCTTCTTTGCCTACCCACCACCCACCGGCATCTGAGTCTACAATTCCTGCTGTTGTAGAATCTTCTAGAATCATAACTTACACCATGGACAGAGTACCCACCGTGTGCCAGGCATGGCACTGGGATGTTCACAGCATAATCTTACTTATTTCTCACAGCAACCCTTTGAGGCAGGTAGAAGCCCATTTCACAGAGGAGGAAATAGGGTAGGCGAGCGGCCTCTGCCCAAGGTGGCAGAGCTGAGATTCTGCCCATGCCAGCCTGACTGCCGGCCTGGGGTGCTTGGTCATTGCCCACTACTGCCCCCTTGTGCCTGGTTGGACACATGCACAAACCCCAGTGGGGACTTAAAAAAAAAAAAAAAAAAATCAAACCAGAGCAGGCATGGTGGCTCACGCCTGTAATCCCAGCACTTTGGGAGGCTGGATCAACTGAGGTCTGGGCCTGGCCAACGTGGCAAAACCCCGTCTCTACTAAAAATACAAAAACTGGCTGGACATGGTGGTTCATGTCTGCAACCTCAGCTATGCAGGCTAAGGCAGTAGAATCACTTGATCTCAGGAGGCGGAGTTTGCAGTGAGCTGAGATTGTGCCATTGCACTCCAGCCTGGGCAACCGAGCGAGACTCCATCTCACAAACGAAAACAAAACTGCCGTGTCAGCTCTTCCCTGACACTTGCCAGCCTGCCCTGTGGATTTTGGACTTGGTGGTTCCCAGGATTCTGCAAGCCAGTTCCTGGCACAAAACCATGTACGTAAAGGAAGACAGTAAATAAGTGAAGGAAGATGGTGATGCTTGCGGCAAAGAAAATGAATGAAATAAAGGAGGGGAGGAGACAATTCACGGGGGTGGTCAGGGAAGGCTTTATTGAGGAGGTAGCTTTTTTTTTTTTTTTTTTTTTTTTGAGACAGGATCTTGCTCTGTTGCCCAGCCTGGAGCACAGTGGTACAGTCATATCTCACTATAGCCTCAAATGCCTGGACTCAGGGATCCTCCTGTCTCAGCCTTCTGAGTAGCTGGACCCTTGGTGTGCACCACCACACTTGGCTAATTTTAAAATTTGCTGTAGAAATAGGGTTTCCGTGTGGTGGCTAGGCTGGTCTTGAACGTCAAATCTTCAAGCAGTCCTCCTGCCTCAGCCTCCCAAAGTGCTGGGGTTACAGGTGTAAACCACCACACTTAGTTAATTTTTCAATTTTTTTTTGGAGACAGGGTCTTGCCATGTTGCCCAGGCTGGTCTCAAACCTTGGGCTCAAGCGATCCTCCTATCTCAGCCTGATGAGTAGCTGCAACTACCAGCACACCCACTATGCCCAACTAATTTTTTTTTTTTTTCTGGAGAGTGGGTCTCACAGGCTGGTCTTGAACTCCTGGGCTCAAGAGATCCTTCCGCCTCAGCCTCCCAAAGTGCTGGGATTACAGGCGTGAGCCACTGTGCCTGTCTGGAAGTGACTTTTTTTTTGAGACAGAGTTTCGCTCTGTCACCCACTCTGGAGTTGCAATGGCGCACTCTCAGCTCACCACAACCTCCACCTCCCAGGTTCAAGCGATTCTCCTGCCTCAGCCTCCTGAGTAGCTGGGATTACAGGTGCCTGCCACCACATCCAGCTAATATTTGTATTCTTAGTAGAGACTCAGTTTCACCGTGTTGACCAGGATGGTCTCAAACTCCCAACCTCAGGTCACCTACCCACCTAGGCCTCCCAAAGTACTGGGATTACAGATGTGAGCCACCTAGCCCGGCCCCAAGTCTGGAAGTATATCAATATGGGCCAGGCGCAGTGGCTCATGCCTGTAATCCCAGCATTTTGGGAGGCTGAGGTGGGAGGATCATTTGAACCCAGGAGTTTGAGACCAGCTTGAGCAACCCAGTGAGACCCCATCTCTACAGAAAACAAAAAATTAGCTGGGTGTGGTGGTATATGCCTGTGGTTCCAGATATTCAGGAGACTCCAGTGGGGGGACCTCCAGAGCCTGGGACGTGGAGAGGCTGCAGTGAGCCATGATTGCACCACTGCACTCCAGCCTGGGTGACAGATCAAGACCCTGTACCCTCCCAAAAAAGAAAATTAATCAAAATTAAAAGTTACAAGAAGCCAGGCATGGTGGCTCATGCCTGTAATTCCAGTAGTTTGGGAGGTTAAGGAAGGTGAATCACTTGAGGTCAGGAGTTCGAGACCAGCGTGGCCAATATGGTGAAACCCCATCTCTGTTAAAAATACAAAAATTGGTCAGGCGTGGTGGTGGGCGACTGTAATCGCTGCTACTCGGGAGGCTGAGGCAGGAGAATCACTTGAACCCAGGAGGTGGAGGTTACGGTGAGTCGAGATCGCTCCTTCGTACTCCAGCCTGGGCAGCAAGAGCAAAACTCTGCCTCAAAAAAAAAATTAAAAAAAACCAGAATTGTGAGCTGTTTTGCAGCAGAATGAGGTGCTTATGTGCGTCTGCAGCTGGACCTTTACCGAGGAGCTGCACTCAGTCCTTCCACAGACAAGGAAGACAGAGGCCTCGTGGAGGAAGTGTGCTGTTGGCAAAGGCATAGCTCATGGGGCCCAGGCTGGCACAGCGAGACCACTGTCCTGCAAACGCAGAGCTGCTAAGCGGGTGAGCTGAAATTCACCGGAAGCACACCCTCCTCCTCCTCCTGCTGGCCTCGCCCCTTCCAGAACCAGCCTCCAGCTGGCATTTGCAGCTGCACTCAGGCCCAGTTTTTGTCTCTAGAAGGTTTGGGTGAGACGAGAGAGCTTTAAAAATTATCGGTGGAGGCTGGGCATGGGGCTCGTGGCTGTAATCCCAGAACTTTGGGAGGTTGAGGTGGGCGGATCATGAGGTCAGGAGTTAAAGACCAGCCTGGCCAATATGGTGAAACCCCGTCTCTACTAAAAATATAAAAATTAGCCAGGCGTGGTGGCGGAAGCTTGTAATCCCAGCTACTTGGGGGCTGAGGCAGGAGAATTGCTTGAACCCAGGAGGTGGAGGTTGCAGTGAGCCGAGATTGTGCCACTGCGCTCCAGTCTGAGCAACAGAGGGAGACTCCATCTCAAAAAAAAAAATTACTGGTGGAGGCTGGGTGTGGTGGCTCACGCCTGTAATTTCAGCACTTTGGGAGGCCGAGGTGGGCGGATTACTTGAGGTTGGGAGTCCAAGACCAGTCTGGCCAACATAGTGGAACACCGTCTGTACCAAAAATACAAAAATTTGCTGAGCGTGGTGGTGGTGCCTGTAATCCCAGCTACCTGGGAGGCTGAGATGGGAAAATGCTTGAATCTGGGCGGGGGAGGTTGCAGTGAGCTGAGATTGAGCCATTGCACTCCAGCCTGGGCGACAGAGTGAGATTCTCTCTCAGTAATAATAATAATAATAATAATCAGTTGAGGGGAAGGGAGCTGCATTGAACAAGGTCCAGGCTAATAACCACAGTAATACTGTAGGTGATTCTTTATTTGCGCTGCCTTCTCTACTTGCACAGCTCATCTCAGCTGTCTCATCGAAATTTCATGACCACCTGGTGCACAAGGGATTACTGTCCCATTTTACAGATTGGAAAACAGAGGCACTGAGATACTCAAAAAGGTGCCCTAAGTGGCAGAGCAAACCTGCTGCAGAACTGGGATTTGAACCATGGCCGTCTGATTCCAAAGCTTATGTGCTGTTTTTTTATGCTGTGTTGCTTTAAATGATATTATTTTAAAATTATTATTATTTTTCTTAGAGACGCAGTCTTGCTCTGTTGCCCAGGGTGGAGTGCAGTGGTGTGATCATAGCTCACCACTGCCTCGATCTCCCAGGTCTAAACAATCCTCCTTCCTCAGCCTCCTGAGTAGCTGGAACTACAGGTGCATGCCAACATACCTGGCTTATTTGTTTATTTATTTACTCTTATTTATTTGTTTTTTGAGACAGAGTCTTGCTCTGTTGCCCAGGCTGTAGTGCAGTGGCACGATCTTGGCTCACTGCAACCTCCGCCTCCCAGGTTCAAGCAATTCTGCTGTCTCAGAAGCTGGGATTACAGGTGCCCGCCACCACACCTGGCTAATTTTTGTATTTTTAGAGGAGATGGGGTTTCACCATATTGGTCAGGCTGGTCTCGAACTCCTGGCCTCAGGTGATCCGCCTGCCTTGGCCTCCTGAAGTGCTGAGATTATAGGTGTGACCCACTGTCCCTGGCCATTTTTAATTTTTTTTTTTTTTTTTTTAGAGATGGGGTTCTGATTATGCTGCCCAGGCTGGTCTTGAACTCCTGGCCTCAAGTGATCCACCTGCCTTGGCCTTCTAAGACATTGAGATTATAGGTGTGAACCACCGTGCCCAGCTGGAAAGAACATTAGACTGTGTACCAGGATCTCTGTGCTGAGTCATAAGAAAATTTTTAAGGTCTAGGATGGTTTGGAGTTTTCTGCCTAGAGACATGGGGTTGAAGAAGGTTTTCAAAGACAGGACTTAGGACAAGACGCTGATGCTTTGATCTTGGCAGAGGCCAGAGCTCATGGGGATGGGAGAGATTGTCATTCAGGACTGGCCGGAGACCCCTCCAGACCCTGGGTGTTTGGTGCTGGAAGGAACCTATGGAGATCACCCCATCTGATTCCACTTTTTTGTTTGAGATGGGGTCTCACTCTGTCACCCAGGCTGGAGTGCAGGGCTGCAATCATAGCTCACTGTGGCCTCCACCTCCTGGGCTCAAGTGATCCTCCTGGCCCAGCCTCCTGAGTAGCTGGGACCACACGTGTGAGCTGCTACACCCAGCTAATTTTTTGTAGAGACAGGGTCTTACTCTATGTTACCTAGGCCTGTCTTGAACTCCTGGGCTCAAGCGGTCCTCCTGCCTTGGCCTCCTAAGGTGCTGGGATTATAGATGTAAGCCACCATGTCTGGCTACCTGATTCCATTTTCTACAAATGAGGAACTCACAGTTTCTCTGCCTGGGGCACACCAGGAGCAAACGACTGCTTTAAAACCATTTATTCACCTGTAATCCCAGCTACTCAGGTGGCTGAGGCACGAGAATTGTTTGAGCCTGGGAGGTGAAGTGTTAGAGACAGAATGCTTGTTCTTAGGTACTGCAAGGAAAAATTAGCATTCAGGCAAAGAGTTTTCTCAGCAAGGCAATTTTACTTTCTGCAGAAAGGGTACTGCTCATCAGCCATCTTGCTGTGAGAGTACAATGAACAGGAAAGGCAGGCATATTTATTATTTACCCATTGAGTCCTTACTGCTGTGTCTGATCTCCATTGGTTGGTTGGAGCTGGGCTTCACAATCTAAACTAAACTTGATTGGCTCACAACTTAAATCTTTTTAAATAGGGAAAGGCAATGGAGAACAAAAGAAAAGAGGAAGTTGCTTGCAAAAGAACTTAGAAAAGTAATAACATTCTTTTTTTTTTTTTTTTTTTTTTTTGAGATGGAGTCTTGCTCTGTCACCCAGGCTGGAGTGCAGTGGCACAATCTTGGCTCACTGCAACCTCTGCTTTCTGGGTTCAAGTGATTCTCCTGCCTTAGCCTCCCCGGTAGCTGGGATTACAGGCGCACACCACCACACCTGGCTAGTTTTTGTATTTTTAGTAGACACGGGGTTTCACCGTATTGGCCAGGTTGGTCTCAAACTCCTGATCTTGTGATCCAACCACCTGGGCCTCCCAAAGTGCTGAGATTACAGGCATGAGCCACCACACCCAGCCAATAACATTCGTAAATAAGGAAGGGGCATAGACTGTGAGCTGGGACATGCCTGTGAGCACGTCCAGCACAAATACCTTGGTTAAAGTACAAGGACATAGAATGTACTTAGTCCCTTATATCTAACAGCTACATAGGATAGGGCTTAACAAAGAGTTACTAGCAAAAAGCAAGAAGGCTTTGAAGAAACTTAGTCTTTAAAAGAGACTATTTCTGGCCAGGCGTGGTGACTCCCGCCTGTAATCCCAGCACTTTGGGAGGCCGAGGTGGGTGGATCACGAGGTCAAGAGATTGAGACCATCCTGGTCAACATGGTGAAACCGTGTCTCTACTAAAAATACAAAAATTAGCTGGGCGTGGTGGTGTGCGCCTGTAGTCCCAGCTACTCAGGAGGCTGAGGCAGGAAAATTGCTTGAACCCGGGAGGCGGAGGTTGTGGTGAGCCGAGATCATGCCACTGCACTCCAGCCTGGGTAACAAGAGTGAAACACCATCTCAAAAAAAAAAAAAAAAAAAAAAAAGAGACTATTTCTAAAATTTATTATTATTATTATTCTTTAACAAGATGGGAAACTTTGAAAAGGAATTTTTTTTACTTTCTACATGAAAGTTGCAGTGAGCCAAGATCATGCCACTGCACTCCGGCCTGGGTGACAGAGTGAGGCTCTGTTAAATAAAAAAAAAAAAAAAGCTGGGTGCAGTGGCTCACGCCTGTAATCCCAGCACTTTGGGAGGCTGAGGTGGGCAGATCACCTGAGGTCAGGAGTTCGAGACCAGCCTGACCAACATGGTGAAACCCCATCTTTAAAAAAAAAAAATAAATAAAAATAAAACTTTAAAAAAAAACAAGAAAACACCAGTTTCTCGCCCATTCCGGGGTACTCCTAACTAGACCACGAGTTCCCTGCTAAAAAAAATCATCCTTAAATTGCTCCAATTGCTAAGTGTACGTATCGTGATTTGACGAGCTTTTCTATCCATTTAGGTATCAGCGGTATTTATATCAAATGAAGAGAAAGATCACAGAAGAAACCGAGGAAGGGAGAAGGAAATTTCACAGGTGAGCAGACAGGAGCTATATGCTGACCAAGAGGCTGTCTCTCTGAAACGCCTGCAAATCCATGAACACAAACTCCTGCAGACATTGGTACCCAGCAAACACGAGATTCTTGGCTATACTTAAAAAAAATATTAGGCGGGGCACAGTGGCTCACGCCTGTAATCCCAGCACTTTGGGAGGCTGAGGCAGGCAGGTCACGAGGTCAAAAGATCGAGACCATCCTGACTAACGTGGTGAAACCCTGTCTCTGCTAAAAAATAAATAAATAAATAAATAAATACAAAAATTAGCTGGTGTAATGGCACGTGTCTGTAGTCCCAGCTACTCGGGAGGCTGAGGCAGGAGTATCGCTTGAACCTGGGAGGTGGAGGTTGCAGTGAGCTGAGATTACGTCACTGCACTCCAACCTGGTGACAGAGAGAGACTCTGTCTCAAAAAAAAAAAAAAAGTTTCCCCACTGCAGAGACAATACCATTAAGTATTCTGCCTGATGTGGTGTGAATTATGCAATGTCTCTGTGAAAAACAGAAAAAAGCAAAAAAAAAAAAATAGTAAAAATAAAAATAAATATTTATTTATTTTTTACAGACAGGGTCTCATAAGTGCAATGGTGCCATCAAAGCTTACCGCGAGGCCGGGTGCAGTGGCTCACGCTTGTAATCCCAGCACTTGGAAGGCCGAGGCGGGCGTATCACCTGAGGTCAGGAGTTTGAGACCAGCCTGACAACATGAAGAAACCCCATCTTTACTAAAAATACGAAATTAGCCAGGTGTGGTGGTGCACGCCTGTAATCCCAGCTACTCAGGAGGCTGAGGCAGGAGAATCGCTTGAACCCAGGAGGCAGAGGTTGCGGTGAGCTGAGATCGCACCACTGCACTCCAGCCTGGGCAACAGAGCAAGATTCCGTCTCAAAAAAAACAAAAAAACTTACTGCATTCTCGACCTCCTGGGCTTAAGCGATCTTCCTGATGTACACCACCACGCCCTGCATTTTTCTTGTTTTTTGTTTTTTTTTGAGACAGAGTCTCACTGTGTCACCCAGGCTGGAGTGCAGCGGCATGATCTCGGCTCACTGCAATCTCCATCTCCCCGGTTCAAGCAATTCTCCTGCCTTAGTCTCCCAAGCAGCTGGGATTACAGGTGCCCGCCACCATTGCCTGGCTAATTTTTGTATTTTTAGTAGAGACAGGGTTTCACCATATTGGCCAGGCTGGTCTTGAACTCCTGACCTCAGGTGATCCACCTCCCTCGGCCTCCCAAAGTGCTGGGATTGCAGGCGTGAGCCAGCATGCCTGGCCAGTTTTTCTTTTTCTTTTTGTTTTTTTAAGAGATGGGGTCTCGCTGTGTTGCCCAGGCTAGTCTCAACTCTTGGGCTCAAGTGATCCTCCCGCCTTGGCCTCCCAAAAAGCTGGGATTACAGATGTCATCCTCCGCTCCCAGCCGTGATTCTCGGCTATTCTAAGAACAGGCACCTCTTGCTACGGAGAAACGCACACAGGTGCGTGTGCTGTAGTGGCCTGGCATTGACTGGATCCACGAGAAGGCTGAAGTTCTGGAATAACTTATTATTTTTTTTTGAGACGATATCTTGCTCTGTCGTCAGGCTGCAGTGCAGTGGTGCGATCTCAGCTCACTGTAACCTCCACCTCCCGGGTTCAAGCGATTCTCCGGCCTCAGCTGCCCAAGTAGCTGGGATTACAGTTGTGCACCACCACGCCCGGCTAATTTTTGTATTTTTAGTAGAGACAGGGTTTCGCCATGTTGGTCAGGCTGGTCTCGAACTCCTGACCTCAGGTGATCCACCCACCTCGGCCTCCCAGTGTGCTGGGATTACAGGCGTGAGCCACCGCGCCCGGCCGAAGTTCTGGAATATTAAGGTGCCGTCTTCAACAGTCCTCTGCCTGCCTGGACATGGAGAGAAAGGAGGCTCTCCACCTCCCACGCCAGCCTGACTCATTTTCAAGGAGACCGATTGCTTCAAAGCGTTCTTCTCTGTCTCCTTCAAACCCCACTCTCTTTTAGGTTCATTCTTTTGGCCTCATTCTGGCTTCCAGAATGCTCTCAGACTGAGATTTCTCTGGAACTGGAGATTCTTTTTTTTTTTTTCTTTTTTTAAAGACAGTCTCACTCACTCCATTGCCCAGGCTGGAGTGCAGTGGTGCAATCTCGGCTCACTGCAGCCTCCACCTCCCGGGTTCAAGTGATTCTCCGGCCTCAGCCTTCCGCGTAGCTGGGACTACAGACATGTGCCACCACGCCTGCCTAATTTTTGTATTTTTAATAGCCGTGGGGTTTTGCCATGTTGTCCAGGCTGGCCTCAAACTCCTGACCTCAAGTGATTTCCCCACCTTGGCCTCCCAAAGTGCTAGGACTACAGACGTGAGCCCCGCGCCCAGCCTGGAGATTCTTTTCAAATTCCCTTTTTCAGGTGGAACACGTCTGGTCTTTTTGACTGAACCTCACCCAATAGTTTCTGTAACTGACGCTTCGGCATCATGTCCGGGAGACGGATGAATTCCTTGCTGTGAGGGGGAGAGGGATGAGCAGCTATCTCTAGCCAACAAATCAGAGTCACATATGTCAATAGTAAATTCGCACAGCTTCCTTTTCA
>CAUYLG010064312.1:0-23613 GCA_963573385.1 Cacajao melanocephalus | reverse complement strand
CACTGGGAGCTACAATCCTGGGCTGTTGTTAATCAGCCATTTTGGATCTCTCCGCCCGGTGATGAAGTTTTTTCTGTTTCTTAGTTTTCCTTTGGTGGACGCCCCTTCCCCGCACAGCTGGACCTTCCCGGTTCAGCTGTGTTTACTGTGAAACTCTCAGTCCTCAGCGCTTCCAATTGCTGTTCTCCTTGTGGGGGTGGGACCAGCCGAGCTGACTCAAAGGGCGCCCAGTCGCGTATACTCTGCACTGAGAAGTGCTGCGCCGCGCCGGGGCACCAGCAAAACAGCTGTGCTGGCCAAAAGAGTCATGCTGGCGACACGTGTGGCTCCTCCGCAGGGAATCTCCCAGTTTGTGGGCCACAGAAATTCGTCTGAAATTGCGGCACCCACTCGCTCTCTGTGCTTTCACTGGGAGCTACAATCCTGGGCTGTTGTTAATCGGCCATTTTGGATCTCTCCACCCGGTGATGAAGTTTTTTCTGTTTCTTAGTTTTCCTTTGGTGGACTCCCCTTCCCCGCACAGCTGGACCTTCCCGGTTCAGCTGTGCTTACTGTGAAACTCTCAGTCCTCAGCGCTTGCAATTGCTGTTCTCCTTGTGGGGATGGGACCAGCCGAGCCGGAGTCGTCCCGTATACTCCGCACCGAGAAGCGCCGTGCTGGGTCGCCGGCAAAATAGCCGCGCCTGCCAAAAAAGTCGCGCTGGAGACCTGTGTGGCTTCTCCGCCAGGAATCTCTTAGTCTGTGGGCAACAAAAATTCGTCTGAAAGTGCGGCGTCCACTCACTCTCTGTGCTTTCACTGGGAGCTATAATCCTGAGCTGTTGTTAATCAGCCATCTTGGATCTCTCCTGAATGAGTTTCTTAATCCTAAATTCAAATTTGATCACCCTGTGGTCCAAGAGACTGTTTGTTATGATTTCTGTTCTTTTACATTTGCTGAGGAGTGTTTTACTTCCAATTATTTAGTCAATTTTAGAAAAAGTGTGACATGGTGCTTAGACTGTATAGTTGGTTGATTTGGGGTAGATAGTTCCATAGATGTCTAGTAGGTCCACTTGGTCCAGAGCTGAGTTCAAGTCCTGAATATCCTTGTTACTTTTCTGCCTTGATAATCTGTCTAATATTGATAGTGCAGTGTTAAATTCTCCCACTATCATTTCTTGGGAGTCTAAGTCTCTTTGTAGGTCTCTAAGAACTTGCTTTATGAATCTGGGTGCTCCTGTATTGGGTGCATATATATTTAGGATAGTTAGCTCTTCTTGTCACATTGATCCCTTTAGCATATATAATGCCCTTATTTGTCTCTTTTGATCTTTGTTGGTTTGAAGTCTGTTTTATTAGAGACTAGGATTGCAACCTCTACTTTTTTTTTCTTGCTTTCCATTGGCTTGGTAAATCTTCCTCCATCCCTTTATTTTGAGACTATGTGTGTTTTTGCACGTTACATGGGTCTCCTGAATATAG
Source organism: Cacajao melanocephalus (assembly GCA_963573385.1). Lineage (NCBI taxonomy): Eukaryota > Metazoa > Chordata > Mammalia > Primates > Pitheciidae > Cacajao > Cacajao melanocephalus. The sequence continues at coordinate 22,149 of CAUYLG010064312.1, read as the reverse complement.
CACACTGATGAGTCTTGACTCTTTATTGAATTTGCCAGTCTGTGTCTTTTAATTGGGGCATTTAGCCCATTTGCATTTAAGGTTAATATTGTTATGTGTAAATTTGATCCTGTCAGTATAATGCTAGCTGGCTATTTTGTTTGTTAGTTGATTCAGTTTCTTCATAGTGTCAATGGTTTTACAATTTGGTATGCTTTTGCAGTGGCTGGTACCGATTGTTCTTTTCCATGTTTAATGCTTCCTTCAGGAGCTCTTATTAGGCAGGCCTGGTGGTAACAAAATCTCTCAGCATTTGCTTGTCTGGAAAGGATTTTATTCCTCCTTAACTTAGAAAACTTAGTTGGGCTGTATATGAAATTCTGGGTTGAAAATTCTCTTTTTTTAAGAATGTTGAATATTGGCCCCCTCTCTCTTCTGGCTTGTAGGATTTCTGCAGAGAGATTTGTTGTTAGTCTGATGAGCTTCCCTTGTGGGTAACCAACCCTCTTCTCTGGATGCCCTTAACATTTTTTTCCTTCATTTCAACCTTGGCAAATCTGATGACTATGTGTCTTGGGGTTGCTCTTCTTGAGGAGTATCTTTGTGGTGTTCTCCGTATTTCCTGAATTTGAATGTTGTCCTGTCTTGCTAGGTTGGGGAAGTTCCCCTAAATTATATCCTTAAGAGTGTCTTCCAACTTGGTTTCACCCTCTCCATCACTTTCAGGTGCACCAATCAAATGTAGGTTTGGTCTTTTCACATAGTCCCATGTTTATTGGAGGCTTTGCTCATTCCTTTTTATTCTTCTTTCTCAAATCTTGTCTTCACACTTTATTTCATTAAGTTGATCTTCAGTGTTTGACATCCTGTCTTCTGCTTAATTGATTTGGCTATTAATACTTGTGTATGCTTCATTAAGTTCTCATGCTGTGTTTTTCTACTCCATCAGTTCTTTTATTTTCTTCTATAAACTGGATATTCTAGTTATCCTTCCTCTAACCTTTTTCCAAGGTTCTTAGCTTCCTTGCAATGGGTTAGAACATGCTCCTTTAGCTTGGAGGAGTTTGTTATTACCCACCTTCTGAAGCCTACTTCTGTCAATTCATCAAACTCATTATCTGTCCAGTTTTGTTCCCTTGCTGGTCAGGAGATGTGATCCTTTGGAGGAGAAGAGGCATTCTAATTTTGGAATTATCAGCCTTTTTTGCACTGGCTTCTCCCCATCTTTGTGGATTTATCTACCTTTAGTCTTTGATATTGGTTCCCTTGAATGGGGTTTCTGAGTGGACATCCTTTTTGTTTGTATTGATGATTTTACTTTCCGTTTTTTAGTTCTCCTTCTAACAGTCAGGCCCCTCTGCTGGTCAACTCCAGACCCTGCTGGCCTGGGTATCACCAGCAGAGACTGCAGAACAGCAAAGATTGCTGCCTGTCCCTTCCTCTGGAAGCTTCTTCCCAGAGGTCACCCGCCACATGCCAGCCAGAGCTCTCCTGTATGATGTGCTGTCAGCCTCTGCTGGGAGATATCATCCAGTTAGGAGACATGGGGGTCACAGACCCACTTGAGGTGGCAGTCTAATCCTTAGAGCTTGAGTAGAGCTCAAGTAACCCAAGTAGAGCTCGAGTGGTGTGATTGGAGATCCACTGCACAGAGCTGGCAGGCAGGGACATTTAAATCTGCTGAAGCTGTGCGCACAGCTGCCACTTCCCCCAGGTGCCCTGTCCCAGGGAGATGGGAGTTTTATCTATAAGCCTCTGACTAGGGAGGCTGCCTTCTTTTTCACTGATGCCCTGCCCAGAGAGGAGGAATCTAGAGAGACAGTCTGGCTACAGCAGCTTTGCTGAGCTGCAGAGGGCTCCACCCAGTTGGAACTTCCTGGTGGCTTTGTTTACATTGTGCGAGTAAAACCACCTACTCAAGCCTCAGTAATGGCGGTGCCACTCCCCCTTTAAGCTCCAGTGTCTCAGGTTGACTTCAGACTTCTGGACTGGCAGTGAGAATTTTAAGTCAATGGATCTTAGGTTACTGGGCTCTGTAGAGGTGGGATCTGCTGAGCTAGACCACTTGGCTCCCTAACTTCAACCCCTTTTCCAAGGGAGTGAATGATTCTGTTTTGCTGTTGTTCCAGGTGCCACTGTAGTATGAAAAAAAAAAAAAAACTCCTGTAGCTAGCTCGGTGTCTGTCCAAACAGTTGCCCAATTTTGTTGCTGTAGGCACCCAAGGGAATCTACTGGTCTGGGGGTAGCAAAGACTATGGTAAAAGCATAGTATCTGGGCCAGGGTACCCCATTCCTTATGGCACAGTCCCTCATGGCTTCCTTTGGCTATGGGAGAGAGTTCCCCAACCTCTTGCCCTTCCTGGGCTAGGTGACACCCCACCCTGTTTCAGCTCACCCTCTGTGGGATGCACTCACTGTTTAACCAGTCCCAATGAGAGAAGCCAGGTACCTCAGTCGGAAATGGAGAAATCGCCCATCTTCTGCATTGATCTCACTGAGAGCTGCAAACTGGAGCTGCTCCTATTCAGCCATCTTGCTAGGTCTTTTCTGACGTAACTTTGACACCAACCATGTGAGGATTTGTGGGCCAACAGTGCCAATTATATCCCTTTTTAAAGGTAAATAATTTTTGTCAAATTCAAATTTTATTTAAAGTTTATATATAAAACAAAGTAAAAGGAACCAGGAAATAAGAGATATAAAGTTATAAAAATAAAAAGGTATTTTTAGTAAAAAAACTTAAAGAAAAATAATTTTATACGAAAGAGAATCTTGCATGGTAAATTTAATCCTAGAATAAAATGACAGGTTGTTTAGAAAGAGGGATGGTTAGAACAAGTCAAAAAGTCCAAGCATGTCATAGATGGCCTGTGTAAGTCATGAAAGAATTTATGAAGGGGAATTTATGTAAAGTTGTTGTACAATGTAAAGGTAATTAGGCCTCCTAAATGCTTCATGAAATGTCACTATGACTCTTAACTGTATAGCTTGCCTGCATTATGGGTAGGTAAGATCTTAGATACATTGAGTTAGATGCTGGAAAGAGTCAGACCTTATCTGCACTCCTCTCTGGGTCCTAGGCTCCACACCTAGTACGTAAAATCCCAAACTTACCAACATTTTCACAAAAGTAAAGGTTGCTAAGAGTTAACAGTGTAACATGTACTTGAGACTACTGAAAAAACAGTTCTCCATAAAAGATGTGTAAGAAAACTAGAATATACTTTTGGTAAAAGATTATAAGAAGGTGTGGAAATGTGGATTTTTGCCTAAATTAAAGGTTAAAGGATTGTTTTAAGTTAGATAAAGCTAAAGGTTTAAGCAAGTTGCAGAAAGTTTATGAGAAAATTAATTGTAAAACAAATTCTGTGTGTAAACATAATGGCTAATGTTAAAGCAGTATTATTTAGTTTTTACATAAATTGAAAATTAAAATAAAAGCACAACAGGTTTCTCTTAGAACATTAACCTGATTTTTAACAAAAATCTTTTGTAAAGGATTATAAAATATTTTCACAAATCTTACCATATGGTCAAACATTAAAATTGAGTAAATATGCCTGTAAGTTTTTATTAAAAATTGGGCTTAACAATATTTCCCTAATGTAAAGGTAAAATTTAGCTTATTTGATATAAAAACTATACAAGAAGCATTGTCAAATATAAAATGGCGTTTGGCTTTTTGGGGCTATTTTATATAAATATGTTATTGGTATGTGTTCCAAATTATGGGAAACTTATATAATTCTGTTTAATTTTAGTGAACATTATCAGTAATAGTTATACTTGTTATGTTAAATTATTGTGTGCCACAGAGGTAACACATTTCCTGTCTTTAACTATGGCTACCCTAAAACTTGTTGTCATCCATAAACAATTGTTGTCTTGTCTAGGTCTTCCTTTAGAAGGTTGTTTTATAATCAGCAATAAAGCTCTAACAGGTGCTGTTGAATGCAGGTTTCTGATAACTTTGGAGATTGTAACATCAGAATAGAGGAAAAATGTTCAGAACTCTTGAAGAGATAAAATGTTCACTGATACCAAGCAGAACAGGAATTAACTGCATAAACTAAATAAAATACTGAAGTGATCTTTTTTACTTTTTGCTTAAAACATTGTTGATCCTTTATTTTGCTTTTCATAGTCAAGGAAACTTTTCTTTTGATCTATTAACAGCTTTTAACTATTAAGGAAAGTATACTACTATGAGCAAAATTTGGAGCATATTTGTTTCTCTCTACCTGATTCCTCCAAAATATGAAAACCATTTGTGAGTATTCTTAATTATACTTATTTGCATAAGGGCAATAAGAATCTGTTTTCTTTTGCAATAGGCACAATTGGAGAAACTGGTTATTTTACCAAGGCTTTGACTGTAATGGCATGCTTTCCTTTAAGAAATCAAATTTGACTTAAAAAACCAATAAAAACCCCTAGAGAATGCCTCATACCTTGTCTCCACAATCCCTGTACTGGGTTTCTGACCTGTGGTAAGTATATAATGGCAGTTTCTAACAGGTCTAGGAGCTCCAAGTTATCTTGGTTCTGATGTGCTGCTGCCTTTTTTCAGAGATGCCCTGCCCAGCTAGGAGGTAACCTAGTCACAGTCTGCCAGCAGGGGCATTGCTGCACTGCTGTGGGCTCTGCCCAGCTGCTATGTGAACTTCCTTGCGGTTTTGTTTATAAAGGTATAGTTAGAACTGCCTCGGTAATGGCAGTCTGCCTCAGTAATGGTGGACTGCCTCTGTAATGGTGGACTGCCTCAGTAATGGCAGGCTGCGTTAGTAATGGCGGGCTGCCTCGGTAGTGGCGGACTGCCTTGATAGTGATGGACTGCCTTGGTAATGGCAGACGCCCTTCCCCCCACAGAGCTGTACCATCCCAGGGCCGGCTGCACTTGCTGTGAAACTCTCAATCCAGAGCTTTTCAGATTGCTGGTCTTTGTGGGGATGGAACCCGCCAAGCTAGATCACCTGGCTCCCTGTTTCAGCCTCCTTATTTTCAGTTGAATGGGCGGCTCTGTCTCCCAGGCATTCCGGGTGCCAGTTGAAATGGCTGCCCAGATTTGTGTGAGATTTTATGCAGAGACCCGCTGTACTGGCTGAAATAGCTGTGCTGGAAACTCATGGAACTTTTCAGCCTGGGAATCTCCTGGTCTGTGGGCAGTAATAACTCATTTGGAAATGTGGTGATCACTCACCCTCTGTATTTTTCTCACTGGGAACTGCACTCCAGAGCTGTTCCTATTTGGCCATCTTGGATCAACCAATGTTTTTCAATTTTTATTATTTTCTACAGTTTGAATTGAATTCTGATTTTTCTGGCTACAAGTCTCCAAAATAGTGTTTTCAATTTTTCCCCATTTTTCCTAACTGGGACTCACTGAAACCTAAACCATGCTTTCATAAAGCCCTGTGAACTAAAGACTAGGCAATTTAAACTTAAGAAGAAAACAGCAGCAACCTATTTACATGTGTTGCTGTTGCATATTGTTATGTTTCAGCAGGTGTTGCCTCTAAGCCCTTGAAACAGAGAGTACTACTGGGAACAGATCAACCTCTTACACTCCAACGCTGCATTCAGTGCCCCATAATGATAATTCCTTCTCAGCAGGAGGTAGCCAGAAAGATTACTACACCCCATCTCACTAAAATTCTCATGATTAAATATACAAGCATGATAAAAATCATGTACAAATTGACAGTGGAGATTGTGGCAGGTCAGGTCTCATTAACACAGGCCTCTGTAACAACTGTTTCCACACTGACTGAAGGGTTAAGTTAAATACTAAAAACTGATAGAACCAGTGCCCTTATACAAAGGCTGGAATGTAACAAAAGCTCATCAAGAGTTTTATAGAAGGAATATAAGCTCTAAAAAAACTTTGTAATTTTGAGTGTGTCTGGTGATATTTCCCAGGCCTTCTCACTGTAACCAGTTACAGAAATAAAAACTATCTTCCTCACTAGTTCCTCATTATTGAGCCACAAGAATAAACAGCCTGATCCTCAATTTGGTCCAGGAAGAGTGGTACAGACAAGCAAGAATGAATGGGAGAGATATTGGGGTTTTTGATGGGGGTTGGTGACTGGATGCAGGCATAGTAGGAAAGTCTAGGACAATCCGTCTGTTTTGTGAACCCCCAAAATTTGAGACAGGTCTCAATTTAGAAAGTTTATTTTGCCAAGGTTGAGGATACATGCCCATGACACACCCTCAGGAGATACTGATGACATGTGCCCCAGGTCATCAGAGCACATCTTGGTTTTATACATTTTAGTGAGACATGAGACAATCAGAGCACATCTTGGTTTTATACATTTTAGTGAGACATGAGACATCAGTCAACATATCTAAAATGAACATTGGTTCTGTCTGGAAAGGCGGGACAACTTGCCACAGGGAGGGGGCTTTTAGGACACTGGTAGGTGAGAGAAAAATGGTTGCATTCCTTTAAGTTTCTGATTAGTCTCTCCAAAGGAGGCAATCAGATATGCATTTATCTCACTGAGCAGAGGGATGACTTTGAATAGAATGGGAGGCAGGTTTGCCATAAGCAGTCGCCAGCCTGAATTTTCCCTTTAGCCTAGTGATTTGGGGTTCCAGCATATTTTCCTTTCACAGTTTCTACTTACTGACATAGGAAAGGCAAGAAGAATCTATCTTCCCCAATCCTACCCCCATCTCCACCCCTGCCCTATGTGTCTTTTGCTCTTCTCAAAGTGTTCCACAAAAACACTTTTTTATCTCTTTCTCAAGTATTTCTTTAACTACCAGCCTACAGGAATCTATTTTATGAACAGTTAAAGCCTTCATATTTATGCCTCTCATTTTATACTTCATCCCTCTTTTCATTTGTCATTCATTCCAGAATCAAAAATTCTGGAACGGTTTGGAGATTCCTCAAAAAACTAAAAATAGAGCTACCATATGATCCAGCAATCCCACTGTAGGGTATATACCCCAAAGAAAGGAAATCAATATGTCAAAGAGGTATTTGCACTCTCATGTCTATTGCAGCATTGTTTAAAATAGCCAAAATTTGGAAGCAACATAAGTGTCTATCAACAGATGAATAGATAAAGAAATGGGGTATAAATACACGATGGAGTATTATTTGGCCATAAAAAAGAATGAGAAACTGTCATTTGCAACAATATGGATAGAACTGGAGGTCATTATGTTAAGTGAAATAAGGCACAGAAAGACAAACATCACATGTTCTCACTTACTTGTGGCATTTAAAAATCAAAACAATGGAACTCATGGAGATAAAGAATAGAAGGATGATTACCAGGTGGGGGCAAGTAGGGGGAACAAAAAAATAGGAAGAATAAATAAGACCTAGTATTTAATAGCACAAAAGAGTGACTATAGTCAATAACAATTTAATTGACTTTTAAGAATAACAAAAGAGTACAGTTGGATTATTTTTAACGCAAGGAATAAATCCCATTTTACCTGATGTAATTATTATGCATTGCATGCCTGTATCAAAACATCTCATGTACTCCATAAACATACACACCTACCATGTGGCCAGAAAAATTGTTAAAAAGAATAAAAAAGAAATCCTGTACAGCTTCCTCATGTATCTCTTTGCACATTCAGCTTATCTTTCTAATTTAGCTTTAAGACACCATGATGATTTAAACATGTTTGTTTTTTCATTTCTTGAATTTGCCTCAAGCCTGCCTTTGAGCTGGGCACACGGTAAATGTTTTATAAATGGTTATTTAATTCACTTGAACTAAGGAGACATACCAGGGGAGATTTAAGAATGTATGTACCTATGTAACAATCCTGCATGTTCTGCACATGTACGCCAGAACCTAAAGTGCAATAAAATATATATATGTGTGTGTGTGTGTGTGTATATATAAATAAAAGCAGCCTGTTGCTTGTTCCTCATGGAGGTGGCACTAATAGAGAGGAAGGATAGAAGGTGCTGAGAGAGGGTCAGTAAGAGCAAAAACACATGGCCAGGGAGGCTGAAGGGGAATAATGGGACGTTGAATAGAATGAATGAGCCAGAAGGGATGAGGCACAGAAACTTCATAGTCAGTCCTGGACATTTTTTTTTAAGACAGTCTTGTTGTGTTACCCAGGCTGGAGTACAGTGGTGCTATCACAGCTCATGGAAGCCTCAACTTCTTGGGCTCAAGCGATCCTCCCATCTCAGCCTCCTGAGTAGTTCTAGATACTTTTATGGAAACATCAAGGTTGGGAAGTGATCACTTCATTCTGCCCCTATTAACACAGTAGTTTGGGTTTTGAAGTTGTTCAACTGGGAAGACAAACACATAAAATAGAAAGAGTGGGAGGAGAAAACAGGCAGAATATATCTCTGATGCTGGATAACCTAGCTTTTTTAAAGACAATCTTGAGGCATTTTCTGCCATAGCAGGTGCAGGGAAGTTACTAAAAGCCTGAGTAGAGCAGAGATTCAGAACATCTGCTATGGTTATTGCTGGGGGCATTGGCAAGCCAGCTGTTAAAAGACTTAGAAACTGGTAGAATTTGCATAGCAGGTTCCATGCAAAAGGTCACTGGCACATGGTTCCATCATTCTCTCCAGTCAAGAGCCTGGAGGTAAGAGAATGGAAAGTTTCAGTAAGGAAGCACAGAGCCAGTCCCTACTCTCACTGTGCCCGCTCTGTCCCTCTGCCAATGCTGGGCAATACCAGGACACAAAAATGGATCAAAGGTAGGCCAGCACACAATCTGGTGGAAAGGACAGATAGATAGATATGGAAAGCAGTGTCAAGGTAAAATGGATTCTTGCTACCAGTACAGGGACCCATAGGGGTTATCTGGATCTAATCCTATCATACAGATAAGGAAATGAAGTCCAAAAAAAAAAATGCTACCCCTAAGCTCCTTCTCTCCAGACTGAGAATTCCAATGTCATTTTTCCTTTCTCCATGTGTTCTGTGGGCTATACCAGCTATGCTGGTCTTTCCAGTCCCTTTGAACGACAGGGCAGTGAAACCTTAAATGTACCCAACAGTGTTACTCTGTTCCATCTCTTCTGAAGGTTCATACTTTTCCCACCAGTTTTTAAAATGTTGGATGGAATAGTGTGAGTGTCCAGAGGAGATGGAAAAGAAGAATATTAAATATAAATGAGCCAACTCAAAATTATTAAATTTAAGAGTACATTGAGGGCCAGGTGCAGTGGCTCACACCTATAATCCCAGCACTTTGGGAGACTGAGGTGGTCAGATCACCCGAGATCAGGAGTTTGAGACCAGCCTGGCCAAACTGGCAAAACCCCATCTCTACCAAAAATACAAAACTAAGCCAGACATGGTGGCGGGCACCTATAATCCCAGCTACTTGGGAGGCTGAGGTAGGAGAATTGCTTGAACCCAGGTGGCAGAGGTTGCAGTGAACTGAGATCGTGCCACTGCACTCCAGACTCCATCTCAAAAAAGAAAAATAAAGAGTACATTGAGGTCAACACAAAGTCATTTAAACTTCACACTTCCCCAATTGATGAAAGAGTTTGTTTGCTTAATATCAGATTAAATAAATTGTTATTTTGCATAATAAGTTAAACTATTAACTTATTCAATAGTAAGTCAAATGCCTTAAGCAAATCTCATATTTGCCCAACTTGGGTGCATTTCAAAAAGAATAATTTTGTTTGAGCATCATGTAAGTAATGTAACTTATGGTGTAACACATACATCAGCTTCTGCCAAGTTAGACTCCTATCTGGAATAGTAATAATACCAAATAACACTGAACTCTTACTATGTGCCAGGCACATTACATATGCTATCTCCATTCTCCCAAGTAGACCTCACTGTTTTCACTTCACAAATGAGCAAGTTGAAGCCTGAGAAATGAAGTAACTTGACCTTGGTCATATGTGGCTCCCAAAGTCTGCCTTCTGTATTGCATGGTGTCTTCAATGCATCCTAAGACCTCTCTCCTACCACTTCCTGACATTATGCACACATATATAGTGAGTTATACATTTGCCAAAATTTATGGCAACCAGCATCCCTTGAGTCTGCTTTGCCTGTTGAGTACCCATTCTTTGTTTCTTTACTTTCCTAATAAACTTGCTTTCACTTTAAAAACAAACAAACAATGACACACTCTGAATGAACCAGCCACAATAGCCTATCATTGAGAAAAGGATATGGTGGCCTTTCCCCTAGAATGAAGCTGAAAACTTTTAACTACTTATGTATGTCCTGCTACAGAACAACAACAACGAAACATAGCAAAAAAATGTTTAAACATATAGAAATAAGTTAAGCAGGAAGACTAATCAATGGACTTTATTTTTTGTTAGATACAATGGGTCTTTGGGCAAATTGACTCTTAGACTTGTAATATTTTAAAACCCACTCCTGAGTACCAGGAAGTGGAAACTATAAGAGCTTACTTAATAGGTCACTTTTGCATATATTTTATCTATCAGTCCTCCAGACCACTCTGTGAAATGCAGGGCACTGTAAGCCTCACTTCACAAATAAGGACAAATAAGCTAAAAAACCCTGGTGCCTAGTGTCAGTGGGCTCTTGGCAGCTGTTGCAAAGGGACTGGCATGTGTATTATTTCAAATCTATGCCAGGCCTTTTTTGCCAGAACTTTCTCAAACTGGTTAGGCATCATAGTGTCCAGTCTAGAATCTTTGCACAAGTTATCTTTTTTAATTTTACTGTAAGTTCTGGGATACATGTGCGTAACATGCAGGTTTGTTACATAGGTATATATGTCCCATGGTGATTTGCTGCACCTATCAACCTGTCATCTAGGTTTTAAACCTAAGTTTTAAGAATTCGTTAGGTATTTGTCCTAATGCTCTCCCCTTTGGATAGAGCAAGAAATGCTCTATCCAAGATTCTACCTATGATCTAACTTCAAAACTTGTGCTCTTATTCACTGTATGCCTTTATCTCTCCCCCGACCCTCCAACAAGCCCCAGTTTGATGTTCCCCTCCCTGTGTCCATGTGTTCTTCTTGTTCAACTCACACTTATGAGTGAGAACATGCAGTGTTTGCTTTTTTGTTCCTGCATTAGTTTGCTGAGAATGATGACTTCCAGTTTCATCCATGTCCCTGCAAAGGACATGAACCCATTCTTTTTTTTTCCTATGGCTGCATAGTATTCCACTGTATATATGTGCCAAATTTTCTTTATCCAGTCTATCACTGAGGGGTATTTGGGTTGGTTCCAAGTCTTTACTATTGCAAATAGAGCTGCAACAAACATATGGGTGCATGTGTCTTTATAGTAGAATGATTTACAATTCTTTGGGTATTTACTCAGTAATTAGATTGCTGGATCAAATGGTATTTCTAGTTGTCAATCCTTGAAGAATCACCATACTATCTTCCACAATGATTGAACTAATTTACACTCCCACCAACAATATAAAAGCATTCCTATTTATCCACAGTCTCGCCGGCATCTGTTGTTTCCCGACTTTTTAATAATTGCCATTCTAACTGGTGTGAGATGGTATCTCATTGTGGTTTGGATTTTCATTTCCCTAATGACCGCTGATAATGAGCTTTATTTCCCAATGTTTGTTGGCTGCATAAATGTCTTCTTTTCAGAAGTGTGCATTCATATCCTTTGCCCACTTTTTGATGGGGTTTTTTTTCTTGTAAATTTGTTTAAGTTTCTTGTAGATCCTGCATATTAGATCTTTGTCAGCTGGGTAGCTTGCAAAAGTTTTCTCCCATTCTGTAGGTTGCCTTTTCACTCTGATCAGTTTCTTTTTCTGTGCAGAAGCTCTTTAGTTTAATTAGATTCCATTAGTCAATTTTGTCTTTGTTGCAATTGCTTTTGGTATTTTAGTCATTAGGTCTTTGCCCGTGCCTATGTCCTGAATGGTACTGCCTAGATTTTCTTCTAGGGTTTTTATGGTTTTGGGTTTTATATTTAAGTCTTAATCCATCTTGAGTTAATTTTTGTATAAGGTGTAAGGAAGGAGTTCAGTTTCAGTTTTCTGCATATGGCTAGCCAGTTTTCCCAACACCATGTTTTAAATAGGGAATCATTTCCCCATTGCTTATTTTTGTCAGGTTTGTCAAAGATCGGATGGTTGTAGATGTGTGGTGTTATTTCTGAGGTTTCTGTCCTGTTCTATTGGTCTATATATTTGTTTTGGTACCAGTACCATGCTATTTTGGTTACTATAGACTTGTAGTATAGTTTGAAGTAAGGAAGTGTGATGCCTTCAGCTTTGTTCTTTTTGCTTAGAATTGTCTTGGCTATACAGGGACTTTTTGTTTCACACAAAATTTGAAGTAGTGTTTTCTAATTCTGTGAAGAACATCAGTGGTAGCTTGATGGGGATAGCATTGAATCTATAAGTTATTTTGCACAGTATGGCCATTTTCATAATATTGATTCTCCTAACCATGAGCATGGAAGGTTTTTTCATTTGTTTGTGTCCTCTCTTATTTCCTTGAGCAGTTTGTAGTTCTCCTTAAAGAGGTCCTTCACATCCCTTGTAAGTTGTATTCCTTGGCATTTTATCCTCTTTGTAGCAATTATGAATGGGAGTTCACTCATGATTTGGCTCTCTGCTTGTCTATTGTTGGTGTATATGAATGCTCATGATTTTTGAACACTGATTTCATATCCTGAGAATCTGTTGAAGTTGCTTATCAGCCTAAGGAGTTATTAAGCTGAGACAATGAGGTTTTCTAAATTATGTCATCTGCAAGCAGAGACAATTTGACTTCCTCCCTTTCTATCTGAATACCTTTCTTTCTCTTGCCTGATTGCCCTGGCCACAACTTCCAATACTATGTTGAGTAGGAAATAGTGAGAGGGCTTCATTGGCTTGTGCTGGTTTTCAAAGGGAATGCTTTCAGCTTTTGCCCATTCAGTATGATATTGATCATGGGTTTGTCATAAATAGCTTTTATTAACTTGAGATATGTTTCATCAATACCTAGTTTATTGAGAGTTTTTAGCATGAATGAATGATGCATTTTATCAAAGGCTTTTTCTGAATCTATTGAGATAATCATGTGGTTTTTTCATTGGTTCTTTTTATGTAATGTGTTATGTTTATTGTTTTTAATATGTTGAATCCGCCTTGCATCCTTGGAATAAAGCTGACTTGATAGTGGTGGATAAGCTTTTTGATGTGCTGCTGGAATTAGTTTGCCAGTATTTTATTGAGGATTTTTGCATTAATGTTCTTCAGGAATATTGGCCTGAAATTGTCTTTTTTTGTTGTGTCTGCCAGGTTTTGGTGTCAGGATGATGCTGTCCTCATACAATGAGTTAGGGAGGATTCCCTCTTTTTCTATCATTTGGAATAGTTTCAGAAGGAATGGTACCAGCTTTTCTTTGTTCCTTTGGCAGAACTTGAGTGTGAATCTGTCTCATCCTGCACTTTTTTTGGTTGGTAGGTTATTGATTACTGCCTCAATTTCAGAACACTTTATTGATCTATTCAGGGACACAACTTCTTCCTGGTTTAGTCTTGGTAGGATGTATGTGTCCAGGAATTTATCCATTTCTTCTAGATTGTTTAGTTTATTTGCATAGTGGGGTTTATAGTATTCTCTAATGGTAGTTTGTATTTCTGTGGGATAAGTGGTGATATCCCCTTTGTCATTGTTTTTTGCATCTATTTGATTCTTCTCTCTTTCCCTCTTTATTAGTCTAGATAGTGGTCCATCTATTTTGTTAATCTTTTCAAAAAAATCTCCTGGATTAATTGATTTTTGGAAGGGGTTTTCATGTCTCTCTCTCCCTGAGTTCTACACTGATTTAGTTATTTCTTGTCTTCTGTTAGCTTTTGATATATTTGCTCTTGCTTTTCTAGTTATTTTAATTGGGATGTTAAGTTGTTGAAGTTAGATCTTTCCAGCTTTCTGTTGTGGTAATTTAGTACTCTAAATTTTCCTTTTAACACTGCTTTAGCTGTGTCCCACAGATTCTGGTACATTGCATCTTTGTTCCCATTGGTTTCAAATAACTTCTTTATTTTTGGCTTAATTTCATTATTTACCCAGTAGTCATTCAGGAGCAGGTTGTTCAATTTCCATGTCGTTGTGTGGTTGTGAGTGACTGTCTTAATTCTGCTTTCTAATTTGATTGTTCTGTGGTCTGAGAGACTGTTATGATTTCCATTCTTTTGTGTTTGCTGAGGAGTGCTTTACTTTCAATTATGTGGTTTATTTTAGATTAAGTGCTGTGTGGTGCTGAGAAGAATGTATATTCTGTTGATTTGAGGTGGAGAGTTCTGTAGATGTCTATTAGGTCCACTTGGTCCAGAGCTGAGTTCATATCTGGAATATCTTTTAATATTATTAATTTTCTGTCTCATTCATGTGACTGATAATAACAGTGGGACATTAAAGTTTCCCACTATTGTTGTGTGGGAGTCTAAGTCTCTTTATAGGTCTCTAAGAACTTGCTTTATGAATCTGGGTGCTCCTGTCTTGAATGCATATGTATTTAGGATAGTTAGCTTTTCTTGTTGCACTGATCCCTTAACCATTACATAATGCTCTTCTTTGTCTTTTTAAATTTTTGTTGGCTTAAAGTCTATTAATCAGAGACTAAGATTGTAACCCCTGCTTTTTCTTTCTTTCCATTTGCTTGGTAAATATTCCTCTATCTCCTTATTTTGAGCCTATGTATGTCTTTGCACTTCAGATGGGTCTCCTGAATACAGCACATCAATGGGTTTTGACTCTCCAAATCTTTTTGGATCATTTTTGGTTTAAATTCTGTTTAATCAGAGACTAAAATTGCAAAGCCTGCTTTTTATATATATACTTCAAGTTCTAGGGTACGTGTGCAGAATGTGCAGGTATGTTACATAGGTATACACATGCCATTGTGGTTTGCTACATCCATCACTCCTTATCTACATTAGGTATTTCTCCTAATACTTTCCCTCTTCTATCCCCCACTTGCTGCTATCCCTTCCCTAGCCCCCCAGCCCCCAAGAGGCCCCAGTGTGTGATGTTGCCCTCCCTGTGTCCATGTGTTCTCATTGTTCAACACCCACTTATGAGTGAGAACATGCGGTGTTTGGTTTTCTGTTCTTGTGTCAGTTTGCTGAGAAAGATGTTTTCTAGCTTTATCCATGTCCCTGCAAGGGACAGGAAATCATCCTTTTTATGGCTGCATAGAATTACATGGTGTATATGGGCCACTTTTTTTTTCTCCAGTCTATTATTGATGGGCATTTGGGTTGGTTCCAAGTCTTTGCTATTGTGAACAGTGCCGCAATAAACATACGTATGCATGTGACTTTAAAATAGAATCCTTTATAATCCTTTGGGTATATACCCAGTAATGGGATTGCTGGGTCAAATGGTATTTCTAGTTCTATATCCTTGAAGAATTGCCACACTGCCTTCCACAATGGTTGAACTAATGTACACTCCCTCCAACAGTGTAAAAGCATTCCTATTTCTCCACATCCTCTCCAGCATCTGTTGTCTCCTGATTTTTTAATGATTGCCATTCTAACTGGCATGAGATTGTATCTCAATGTGGTTTTGATTTGCATTTCTCTAATGACAAGTAATGACAAGTAATGACAAGCTTTGTTTAATACATTTGTTGGCTGCATAAATGTCTTTTTTGGAGAAGTGTCTGTCATATCTTTGCCACTTTTTGATGGGGTTGTTTGTCATTTTCTTGTAAATTTGTTTAAGTTCTTTGTAGATTCTGGATATTAGCCCTCTGTCAGATGGGTAGATTGCAAAAATTTTTTTCCATTCTGTTGGTTGCCAGTTCACTCTAATGATAGTTTAGTTTCTTTTGCTGTACAGAAGCGCTTTAGTTTAATGAGATCCCTTTTGTCTATTTTGTCTTTTGTTGCCATTGCTTTTGGTGTTTTAGTCATGAATTCCTTACTCATGCCTATGTTCTGAAATATATTGCCTAGGTTTTCTTGTAAGGTTTTTATGGTGTTAGGTCTTGTGTTGAAATTTTTAATCCATCTGGAGTTAATTTTTGTATAAGTGTGAGAAAGGAATCCAGTTTCAGCTTTCTGCATATGGCTAGCCAGTTTTCCTAACACCATTTATTAAACATGTAATCTTTTCCCTGTTGCTTGTTTTTGTCAGGTTTGTCCAAGATCAGATGCTTGTAGATGTGTGGCATTATTTCTGAGGCCTCTTTTCTGTTCCATTGGTCTATATCGCTGTTTTTGTACCAGTACTATGCTGTTTTGATTACTGTAGCCTTGCAGTATAGTTTGAAGTCAGGTAGCGTGATGCCTCCAGCTTTGTTTGTCTTGCTTAGGAGTGTGTCGGCTATGCAGTCTCTTTTTGGGTTCTATATGAAGTTTATGGTGTTTTTTTCCAATTCTGTGAAGAAAGTCAATGGTAACTTGATGGGGATAGCATTGAATCTATAAATCAGTTTGGGCTGTATGGCCATTTTCACAATATTGATTCTTCCTAAGCATGAGCATGGAATGTTTTTTATTTGTTTGTGTCTTCTCTTATTTCCTTGAGCAGTGGTTTGTAGTTCTCCTTGAAGAGATCCTTCACATCTCTTGTTGGTTGTATTCTTAGGTATTTTATTCTCTTTGGAGCATTTGTGAATCGTAGTTCACTCATGATTTGACTCTCTATTCTTGGTGTATATGAATGCTTGTGATTTTTGCACATAGATTTTGCATTCTGAGTCTTTGCTGAAGTTGCTTATCAGCATAAGGAGATTTTGAGCTGAGACGATGGGGTCTTTTAAGTTTACAATCATACTGTCTGCAAATAGAGACAATGGGACATCCTCATTTCCTAATTGAATACCCCTTATTTCTTTTTCTTGCCTGATTATCCTGGTCAGAAATTCCAATATTATGTTGAATAGAAGTGGTGAGAGAGGGCATCTTTGTCTTGTGCCAGTTTTCAAAGGGAATGCTTCCAGTTTTTGCCCATTCAGTATGTTAGTGGCTGTGAGTTTGTCATAAATAGCTCTTATTATTTTGAGATATGTTCCTTCGATACCTCGTTTATTGAGAGTTTTTTAGCATAAAGAGTTGTTGAATTTTGTTGAAGACCTTCTCTGCATCTATTGAGATAAGCATGTCATTTTTGTCTTTGGTTCTGAGTATGTGATGGATTATGTTTATAGATTTGCATATGTTGTACCAGCCTTTCCTTTCCAGGGATGAAGCTGACATGATAGTGATGGATAAGCTTTTTGATGTGCTGTTGGATATGGTTTGCCAATATTTTATTGAGGATTTTTGCATCAGTGATCATTATGGATATTGGCCTGAAATTTTCTTTTTCAGTCGTGTCACTGCCAGGTTTTTGTATCAGGATAATGCTGGTCTCATAAAATGAGTTAGAGAGGATTCCCTATTTTTGTATTGTTTGGAATAGTTTCAGAAGAAATGATACCAGCTCCTCTTTGTACCTCTGGTGGAATTCAGCTATGAACCCATCTGGTCTTGGGCTTTTTTGGTTGGTAGGCTATTAATTGCTTTCTCAATTTCAGCCCTTGTTATTGGTCTATTCAGGGATTCAACTTTTTCTTGTTTAGTCTTGGGAGGGCGTAAATGTCCAGAAATTTATCCATTTCTTCTAGATTTACTGGTTTGTTTGCATAGAGGTGTTTGTAGCATTCTCTGATAGTAGTTTGTATTTCTGTGGAATTGGTGGTGATATCCCCTTTATCATTTTTTATTGCACCTTTTTTTTTCTTGTCACTTTTCTTCTTTACTATTCTGGCTAGCACTCTATCTATTTTGTTGATCTTTTCAAAGAACCAGCTCCTGGATTCATTGATCTTTTTGAAGGGTTTTTTTGTGTCTCTATTTCCTTCAGTTCTGCTCTGATCTAAGTTACTTCTTGTCTTCTGCTAGCTTTTGAATTTATTTGATCTTGCTCCTCTAGTTTTTTTAATTGTGATATTAAGGTATTGATTTTAGATCTTTTTGTTTCTCTCGTGGGCATTTAGTGCTATAAATTTTCCTCTACACACTGCTTTAAATGTGTCCCAGAGATTGTGGTACATTGTGTCTTCATTCTCATTGGTTTCAAATAACTTCTTTATTTTTGCCTTCATTTTATTTACCCAGTAGTCATTCAGGAGCAGGTTGTTCAGTTTCCATGTAGTTATGTGGTTTTGAGTCAGTTTCTTAATCCTGAGTTCTAATTTGATTGCACTGTGATCTGAGAGACTGCTTGTTATGATTTCCATTCTTTTGCATTTGCTGAAGTGTGTACGTGGTCAATTTTAGAAGAAGTGTGATGTGGTGCTGAGAAGAATGTATATTCTATGGATTTGGGGTGGAGAGTTCTGTAGATGTCTATTAGGTCCACTTGGTCCAGATCTGAGTTCAAGTTCTGGATATCTTTGTTAATTTTCTCTCTCTTTGATCTGTCTAACATTGACAGTGGGGTGGTAAAGTCTCCCATTATTATTGTGTAGGAGTGTAAGTCTCTTTGTAGGTCATTAAGAACTTACTTTATGTATCTGGGTGCTCCTGTATTGGGTGCATATGTATTTAGGATAGTTAGCTCTTCTTGTTTCATTGATCCCTTTACCATTATGTAATGCCCTTCTTTGTCTCTTTTGATCTTTGTTGATTTAAAGTCTGTTTTATCAGAGACTAGGATTGCAACTCTGCTTTTTTTGCTCTCCATTTGCTTGGTAAATCTTCCTCCATCCCTTTATTTTGGACCTATATGTGACTTTGCACTTGAGATTGGTCTCCTGAATACAGCATACTGATGGGTCTTGACTCTTTATCCAATTTGCCATTCTGTGTCTTTTTATTGGGGCATTTAGCCCATTTACATTTAAGGTTAACATTGGCTGTGTTAATTTGATCCTGCCATTTTGATGCTAGCTGGTTATTTTGCCTGTTAGTTGATGTAGTTTCTCATAGTGTCAATGGTCTTTACAATTTTGTATGTTTTTCTGTGACTGGTAGCAGTTGTTCCTTTCCATTTTTAGTTCTTCCTTTAGGAATTCTTGTAGGGCAGGCCTGGCAGTGACAAAATCTCTCAGCAGTAGCTTGTCTGTAAGGATTTTATTTACCCTTCACTTATGAAGCTTAGTTTGGCTGGATATGAATTTCTGGGTTGAAATTTCTTTTTTATTCTTTAAGGGTGTTGAATATTGACCCTTATTCTCTTCTGACTTGTAGGGTTTCTGCTGAGAGATTCACTGTGAGTCTCATGGGCTTCCCTTTGTGGGTAGCCTGACCTTTCTCTCTGGCTGCCCTTAGCATTTTTTTCTTCATTTCAACCCTGGTGAATCTGACAATTATGTGTCTTGGGGTTGCACTTCTCAGGAAATTGTCTTTGTGATGTTCTCTGTATTTCCTGAATTTGAATGTTGGCCTGCCTTGCTAGTTTGGGGAAGTTCTCAATAATATCCTGAAGAGTGTTTTCCAACTTGGTTTCATTCTCCTTTTCACTTGCAAGTACACCAATCAAATGTAGATTTGGTCTTTTCGCATAATGCCATATTTCTTGAAGCTCTGCTCATTTCTTTTCACTCTTTTTTCTCTAATCTTGCCTTCTCACTTTATTTCATTGAGTTGATTTTGCTATTGAAACTTATGCTTCGTGAAGTTCTCGTGCTGTGTTTTTCAGCTCCATCAAATCGTTTATGTTCTTCTCTACTCTGCTTTTTCTAGTTAGCATTTCATCTAACCTTTTTTCAACGTTCTGAGCTTACTTGCGTTGGGTTAGAACACGCTGATTTGGCTTTGAGAATTTTGTTATTACCCACTTTCTGAAGCCTGCTTCTGTCAATTTATCAAACTCATTCTCCATCTTTTGTTCCCTTGCTGGTGAGGAGCTGTGATCACTTGGAGGAGAAGAAGCAGTCTGGTTTTTGGGAGTTTTCCATTTTTTTGCACTGGTTTCTTCCCATCTTTGTGGCTTTGTCTACCTTTGGCCTTGAAGTTGGTGACCTTTGGATGGGGTCTCTGAATGACGTCTCTCTGTTGATGTTGAAACTATTTCTTTCTGTTTGTTAGTTTTCCTGCTAACAGTCAGGTCCCTCTGTTTCAGGTCTGCTGGAGTTTGCTGGAGGTTTACTCCAGATCCTGCTTGTCTGGGAATCACCAGCAGGGGCTACAGAACAGCAAGAATTGCTGCCTGTTTCTTCCTCTCCTAGCTTCATTTCAGAGGGGTATGCACCAGATGCCAGCCAGAGCTCTCCTGTGTAAGCTGTCTGTCAGCCCCTGCTAGGAGGTGCCTCCCAGTCAAGATACATGGGGGTCAGGGAGCCACTTGAGGAGGCAGTGTGTCTCTTATCAGAGCCCAAGCACTGTTGCTCCCTTCAGAGCTGCCATATAGGGACGTTTAAGTCTGCTTAAGTTGAACCCACAACTGCCTTTTATCCTAGGTGCTCTGTCCCAGGAAGGTAGGGGCTTTATTTGTAAGTTCCTGATGGGCTGCTGCCTTTTTTTCTGAGATGCCTTGCCCAGCAAGAAGGGAGTCTAGTGACAGTCTGCCAACAGACGTCTTGCTGAGCTGCCCTAGCCTCTTTCCAGTTGTTGCATAAACTCCAGGTGACTTTGTTTGCACAGGCAAGGTTAAAACTGCCAACCCAAGCCTCAGCAATTGCAGACGCCCCTCCCCCCACCAAGCTCCAATGTCCTAGGTCAAGCTCAGACTGCTGTGCTGGCTGCAAGTCTTTCAAGCCAGTGGATCTTAGCTTGCTGGTCTTTGTGGGGGTGGGACCCACCAAGGCAGATCACTTGTCTCCCTGTGTTCAGTGCCCTTTCTCAGGGGAATGAATGGTTCTGTCTCACTGGCGTACTATGCACCACTAGGGTATGAGAAATCAAATAAACTGCTCCAGCTAAAACAGCCAGCCAGTTTTATGCTAGAAACCCAGGGCACTGGTCTTGTAGGCACTGGAGGGAATCTCCCAGTTTGTGGGTTGTGAAAACTGTGGGGAAAGTGCAGTATCTGAGCCAGAGTGCCAGAGTGTCAGGAAACATTCCTAATGGCTTCCCTTGGCTACAAGAGGAAGTTCTCTGGCCCCTTGCACTTCCCAGGCGAAGCAACACCCCACCCTGATTTGGCTTGCCCTCCTTGGGCAGCACCCATTGTCTAACCAGTCCCAATGAGATGAACCTGGTGCCTCAGTTGGAAATGCAGAGATCACCTGCCATCTGTGTCACTCTTGCTGGTAACTGCTCACCAGAGCTATTCCTATTTGGCCATCTTGGCAGAAATCCTTTTTTTGTTGTTGTTCTTTCCATTTGCTTTGTAAATCTTTCTTGATCCCTTTATTTTGAGCCTATGTGTGTCTTTGCATGTGATATGGGTCTCCTGAATACAGCACACTGATGAGTCTTGACTCTTTATCTAATTTGCCAGTCTGTGTCTTTTAATTGGGATATTTAACCCATTTACATTTAAGGTTAATATTGCTATGTGTGAGTTTGATCCTGTCATCATGATCCTAGCTGTCTATTTTGCACATTAGTTGATGCAGTTTCTTTCTTTTTTTTTTAATTGCATTTTAGGTTTTGGGGTACATGTGAAGAACATGCAAGATTGTTGCATAGGTACACAAGTGGCCGTGTGATTTCCTGCCTTCCTCCCCTTCACCTATATCTGGCTTTTCTCCCCATGCTATCTTTCCCAAACTCCCCACCCCCTGCTGTCCCTCCCCTATTTCCCCCCAACAGACCCCAGTGTGTAGGGCTCCCCTCCCTGTGTCCATGTGTTCTCATTGTTTAACACCCACCTATGAGTGAGAACATGCGGTGTTTGATTTTGTGTTCTTGTGTCAGTTTGCTGAGAATGATGGTTTCCAGGTTCACCCATGTCCCTACAAAGGACATGAACTTATCGTTTTTGATGGCTGCATAATATTTCATGGTGTATATGTGCCACATTTTCCCTGTCCAGTCTATCATTGATGGGCATTTGGATTGGTTCCAGGTCTTTGCTATTGTAAACTGTGCTGCAATGAACATTTGTGTGCATGTGTCCTTATAGTAGCATGATTTATAATCCTTTGGATATATACCCAGTAATGGGATTGCTGGGTCAAATGGAATTTCTATTTCTAGGTCCTTGAGGAATTGCCACACTGTCTTCCACAATGGTTGAACTAATTTACACTCCTACTAACAGTGTAAAAGTGTTCCTATTTCTCCACATCCTCTCCAGCATCTGTTGTTTCCAGATTTTTTTTAATGATCGCCATTCTAACTGTCGTGAGATGA